>CABFOQ010036429.1:26695-44068 GCA_900660455.1 Gephyroberyx darwinii | reverse complement strand
CACGTTTATATTTGGCCAGATAAGTGTCTGCTCCTTACTCAATAATTATTCTGGATTAGAGTGTGTCATCTAGGCACATTCAGTACAAGGACTCAATTCATAGGCCTTGGACTAGACACGTTCCCTAATTAGAAAAAGAAAATACATTGTGTAAATAACTGGTTTCAGAATGCAAAAAAGCAAGCAATGCACTTTTTGGGGCGGCATGTCTGGGCCATTTCCTTGAAAACTATGGACAGCAATAGCTATAAAGTGAGTTGCGGAGGACACTCAGGGGCATATATTCACCGATCAGACACTGGTATTTTACATGGAAACCACCGGTGGTCAACCTGACGACCAGAGGGAATTTGACCAATCGTCCGTTGCTGTATATATGCATCCCTACATCACGGTTTCCACTGACTGTGTATATTTGTCTGCATAAAGATGGAAATAGAATGTCAATGTCAACAACCAAGCGCACGTGAGAGACTGTTATCCAGCTGTTGCTTGATATATTAATATACACGTATGACCAAAATGAAATCACAATTACAGGTTTAAAAATGAAAAGTAAATATGTTAAAGGAAGTACAAAATACAACAGAATTTTATCCGCCTCTATGGTTCGGTTCCTTTCTGTAGTAAACTAATTTTACAAAGCACAAAATGACATGTCTGTGTATGGAATATGGACTCCAAGGCAGTTTTACCAACGTCATCCCTATATCATTAGAGAACATCACAGAAGTGTACTCCGAATACACAACCCCAGTCAATCCGGAAATACAGTATGGAAATCTTGTAAATAACCTTAAACACATATCATTAAGTTAGATGGAGTGACACCAGACTGTATGTATTTGTCTATTTCTGATGCAATTTAGTCATTAGGGCTAACCATAACTGCAACTATTTCTTTATGCTGATGCATTTTGGGAAAACTGTAAAGGAGACGCCTTAAGGAGCTGGAACTGTAGCCTGAGTTGTGCATCTGGCTGGTCTGCTAGTAAGCGCAAGTGTTTTGGGCCTGGAGTGAGTGAATAAATGCACTGTAGACATACTATAGTGAATTATATCTATTGAAGTTTCTCACCTTGTGTGAGTATATGAATCTAACCAGTGTAAACTCAGACAAATGGTATCGTGTCTTTACCTTCTCCCCACTGAGTCATAGCTCCACTCTCTCTAATTGCTCTCTCTAAAAAATAACCTTCTAAGTCTCTCCTAAGCTCTTAATTTAGCATTTCTCTCTTACACGAATAACCTGTGGTCACAGTAATATTGTCTGGGAACATTCCTCCCTAATGGTTGCTTGTAATTTTGGTATTATAGGAATTTAAGTTCATTCTACTGTTGCACTTATTGTAAATCACTCTGGACAAGAGGATCAACTAAACAGCTGAAAGGTAAATGTAGAAGAGCAACATTTCAGCGTCTTTATTGACTGTGAGTTGTTGGTGCTCAGTGAGTGGCTGAGCATTGGGCCGTGTCTGATGACCATTGACCACTGGGTGGACCCAGCATGGAGAGTACTGGCATCACATCCAATCAGTTCCTCTCACGGACACCCTCAGGGAGCACTAATGTTGTTTTGAACACTTGTGGGCAGCTCTCCGCAAGAATGTCATCTTTGATGTTGACCAACAACCCTAAGGAAAGGTATAAAAATACAGACACAAATACATACACCCGTCCTTCTACTTGGAGCTGCAAGACCTCAGACATTTGGTGAATTAACTTAAATTTTTCAGTTTTTCTCACCTGATGGAGAGGTCCCACTCATACTGTATTGAAAGCTGCAGTAGAGAATCATAAAAATGATCAGCTCCTGATAATTTGCATGTCATGCCCTTGCAATCTGGTGTTGTCTATGTTCTGTGAGTGAGTAGGTCTGGGCAGGCGACAGCCCCCCTGGAGTGGAGCCCTGGATCGCTAAGGGGCGCTGGCCAGATGGCCATTTTACATATGAGGGAACAGATTGGATGCAAAAATCAACAGTTATGGAGGAAAGTATGGTGGGTATCCAGACGTTGGTCTCCCATTATAAATATCCACACCACCACAGACTCAGCAGAAGGACGGAAAACAAGAACATTTTCTTCTTGTGCTTTTCTAAATTTATGAAAAAACTCTGCTGTCTGGATTGCAGAATGTTACTGTTTACATGTGAATCCCTGTTTTGTTCTTCACAGAGGCATTTATGTTATGAGACTCACCTTTACGTACGTTTTAATATATCTTTAAGTCAGTTATGTATCATAACAAAAAAACATTATAAAAAGAAAGACTTTCTACAGTACATGCTGATTTTACTATTTTTATAAGTTGCATTTGCTGTTGTATCTGTTACTGATTTCAAAAGGACAAATAAGGACTCTGAGCGTGAGATTTGCAAACAGCAGGTCGCTCAATAAATAAACCTATGGGAAAGAAATGAATACACAATGCTCTGCTGTGCATCGTGGATATTTATAGCGTCGCAGCCACAAATTACTGTATCATGTCCCTTATGACGCATTTTTCAGTCTCATGGTGGTTGCCCGAGAGACAAGGAGAATCTTAATTTGCAACCATTTTGGTAGCAATAATGGTAAGGTAGCAGAAAACCTAAACGATTGAGCCTTCTTTAATTTCCACTTTCACTGGCAAAACTAATGCTATAGCTGTAGCAGAAGTATGGGAATAAATAGCTGAAGAGGATGATCAAAACAGATCTATTTTTTTAACTCCTAAGGCAATACTCTCATTTCCATAGCTTTCTTTACCTTGGGTTTTGGCAGCATGCCACTGGGATAAAATGTGTAGGGTGGCCCACTGGAGACTGAGAAACCACAGACACCCACGCAGTCCTCCTGCACTGAGGCATGGATTATACAACATATGGCGTAGCAAGTCATACCATGTGAAAATATCACAGGCTCAATAAGATCCACTGTAGCTCTCATATATTTTGGCACTTGACATTTGGCACTTTTGAATAATGATCATTAGTTCAAAAATATAAATGATTTACCTCCAGAATATTAGTTTAATTAAGAAGTAAATTACATTATTACAAATGTTGATGCAGTACACATTTTAAAACAAAACTACTTGCAAAGTGCTTAGGTGACTCTCACTGCGCCCACTATCCTGTGAATGAACCTGCCAGAGCAAATCTCACAGGAATAGCAAAAGCAGCTTCAGATGTACACAGAAACTTCAGTTCTTTCTGACCTGAAGTCAACCATAAATAGATATATTCCTCAACTACTTAAGTGGCATTAACTTAATGATCTGTGCTGTACAAGCTAATGACTCTATTTTGGATAAAGAATGAGAGTTCATTTTTGGAAATTAAGACTTCTTGGCAACTTACCTGTTTTTCACAGGCCTCCGTGATTACTTTTATCAGATCGAAGGCCTTAGCCTGCTCTTTTCTAATTTGGGACTTTCAGGCAGAGAGTAAAGTACCCTACCCAAGGGGTCCAGTTGTGGTTGTCCACCTGGTTCCTAAATCTGGAGACATGGGTCTGATTTCCAGGTCCACCACCTTTCATCTTTGTTTCATTTGGGGTTTTGGGAATAGATCCAAGCACTACTCCTGACTAACAGAAAGCTGGGAGGAAACTGCCACTACGTAAGGAACAGTTGATCCTTCGCCAACCTTACTTTGCTTGATTGTTCTCCCCATTCACACAAATGGAAAAGAATGACCAGCTGAACATGTTCAACAGTTCATGAAAAAAGCTGAGATGATGCTTTATTATCCATTTACTTATAATGTTTAGCATCTGAATAGTCCAACAAAGTTTGATGTCATTTAATTGAGATCTTGTCAACATGTATTTAAAATCAATCCCATATGCTGTGTAGACTTGAGTGATGAGACATGAATGCATCTGATTTACATCTAACCCTGATTTCTACTGCAGTAAATCTTAATTCTGATGCATCTCGTGTCTGACAATCATTGATGGGCAGTTAGCAAGCGGCCATTGACTGATAGAGTGCCACAGAATATGCCTTTCCAGTCTGTCCCGTGTGAAACTAACATAATGAAAGCTCTGTCACCAGGAGGGACGTGTGTTCCTCACCACTAGATCCCTGCTAGTTTTTAAACTTTATCTGTGCCTCGTGTGGTGCTTGACGTCACTGATTACAGAGCAAATGCCGCCATAAGTTACTGTTACTGTACCCTGAGAAAGTCAAGAATGTAGTATCACACATAATTAGACATTTAGCACCAATCCTCCCTAGAAATGAACACACCCTTCACCACAACAGAGAGGCCAGGGAGTTAAAAATGTCCCAGCGCCCCCTGATATCAACCACTGGAGTCAAAAACACGCCCTCCCTCTCTCTAGGACTGAACATGCAGTTACCCGTACTATAAAGGCCCATGGGGGGCGAAAATCCAGCGCTAACCTCACATGGCCCCATTCATTCTTAGTGCTGAAGTTAGCATGGAGTTCATTCAATCTGTGTATATTTTAGTGCAGAAAAAGTCCCATGAGCTATCATAAAGTTATATATAGCAATCAAAGCCCCAATCATATCTTCAGAGTACAGACAAATTAGAGGTATATCATGTTTTAGCATAGAATTACAATTCTATTTCTACAGATTGAGTATCTCTGGAAGCATCATATGAAGGACATTGCAAGTCTTTCATAAAGACTTTCATGAGGCATAACTATTATAGAGAGCTAAAGAATAGGCCGATTCTCAGTTGACCTGAAGCTGCACAGCAACGCTGCACTTTGTGGTTTTACGCACCAACACATACCCATATTTGAGTGTATTTCAGGAGTGTCCGGGCATCACTCTGCATCTAAAAAATGCAAAGCGCAATCCCAAAGAGTAGAATATGTTCTAGCAGATGCTCTAAATAAACATGAAAAGCTAATGGTTGTTTGTAAGTTGATGGATGTTGATGTATGATGCATAACATAATTGTGTTTTGAGTCTTCAGCTTTTTGCGTCATATTGTATTTTCTCTGATCTATATCCATTTTCTGGCCATTCATTTATTCCATCCTGCTACTAAAACACCAGTTCTATCCAGTATGATTGAGTACTTGTTGAATGAGGTGTACATTAAGTTTTCAACACAGCTGTGGGTTCAGAGTATGACAGTAAATCAAAGAATGGTCATCACTGTGGCGAGGGCACAGTGAATTGTGGTGTTTTAGATAAAGCCTTTGGAGTGAGTGGCCTTCCATTGTCTGATCACCAAAACCAACAGTAACAACATAACATACTGTGGTGTAACTTTAATATGTCACTTAACAAAGTAACAAAACCATAGCAACAGTCACTATGTATGCATGTGTAAACCAGTGTCAGCATGTTCACCAAACTCATAAAATCTGGGTGAAGCACATTCTCTAAGAAATTATGTCTAGGTTATGTTCCAATCCTGGGGCGAGAAATGCTCACGATGTCTCAATTTCTCCTAGGTATAATAAACTTTTATTATCTTTTACGATACTTTACTAACTTTTTACTATAAAACTTTTATTATCAGACTATTATAGTACCAAATGTTACCAACTGTATAAAGACTCTTGCCTCTGATTCTGTTAGGTAATCCAAAATCAATCCATTATCTGATGGAATATCTCTGTTATAGCATGATTGCTGTTATTACATGTCTTCATTATATTGTTACTAATATGTTTATAATGTAAATGCAGATAAACACCAACTTGAGGATACTACAATGTCTGTCAGTTAACTTCAGCTCCACTGTTTCCATATTTCACTGACTGACTGGCATGTATGAAATATAAATATACCATGTTTGGTATGAATGATATAAAGTACATGATGAAATGATGGTAGTTTGAAAGTGCTGCAAAATGGCCTTCTAGCGAAGGTTGATATTGAAATTGTGTTTGACAAATTTGGGGTTTCTCTGCTAGTTTATTCTTTTTCCTGGTGATTGACATTATTGACATTTACAGTTTATTGCCATATTTCATCAAAACCCTTAGAAAGCTTAAATCATCTAGGAGCTCACCTTTCCTTCCTTCCCTGCTCCATGTATGGGCTAGAAATGAAGACTGATTTTCACAAGCTGAAGCTTATGTTAAGCTCTCAGTTGGCAGATGATCTCAGGTTCGGATAGAGTTGCTTACTGACTGACAGGCTGGAGCGATTGGGCGGCTTTTCCCTCCCCAAAAAAAGCTCCCAGCTTATAATGTGAGGTTTTGGCACATTTCCGACCTTTAATTTGGAGAGGGTGTTTCAGAGAAGTCACGAAACCTTAGAAAGATAATAGTTGGTAAAAGTATAGCTTACAGTGGCTGCATGTGTACAGGCGTGGAATATAATTAGCTTAATTTCCATGAAGCAAACCACTTGTCTGTGGGGTATAGATAGGATCAAACTGTGTAATCAACAGGGAGGCTTCACACTGTGTGTATAAATCGAAAGTAGAGCAATGGGGATTTAAAATACGATTTCCAAGATGAAACAAATCTCATCCAGGTTTTGAAACTGTTAGAGAAGCAGAAAATGTGTGCAATTTGCATTGGTTTAACAACAGAGCAATAGCAGAGGTAATCCTCTGTCATCAGAAATGTAATGTAATACCCCGTGCCTGCGACCACCTAGCATCCATCTGAAATCTATAGATGGATCTATGATCTATAACTGTATAGATATGTAGCATTCTGCTATTGTACAGCAGAATTCACTCTTTTAAGGCTTTTAAGGTTACAAATGCCATCTTGCTGTGGCCTTGGGCCCACTGTGTTTACCCTGTCACCCCACAGGAAAACTTACTTGTGGTGACAGGACTGCAAAAATAAAACTTAAGAAGTCAATCTTCATTGCCTCATTGGGAGGCACTCACAATCTGAGTGGCCTTTGGTCACTAATGACAAATGTGTGTTTAGAGTAATAAGGAAAAAATGAAGAAATACCTCATGAAAAAGATATAGCTGTCTCTGTTTAGACCATTATGTCTTTTCCCACAACCAAAGTAGTTGCAGCCTCCTGGAAATGGTCGGTTTGGTCCTTGAAGAGACAGCACACTCTGTTGGTGGAGCCTGTTTTCACCTTGGGAAAACACATTGGATCAGATTTTCTGTCCCTTTATTATACAGCCACTTCAGAAAACTACTGCCATTTAAATGCTACTGCAAGAGTTTCCAGACATGGTTTGTGTCCACCTGTCTGGTACAAGATGAGATTCATGCAGCAGCTCGTGCCTACAGCTGTGGCTACAGCCACAGTTTCATTCAACCACTAGCTGTTGCAATTTGACCAAAACGTGACTAGACCAATGTAAACAGTGTTAAGAAAAAGTGCAGTTTATGTGCACCAATATTAGTACTGTAATTCTCTCTTCCTTTACCACAGGACCTCAAACTTCCACATTTGGAGATTTTGTACTGCACTGCAAATAGCTGAGAAAAATACCAATTGGAAACCCTTTCAAAGTCGTGTATGTGTACCATTCACCAGAATTAGAAAATCACCTTGAATCATTCAAACTTGACTATCCAGCTCAAAACTGTTGTGAGAATGGCAGTGAGAATGAAGCAGGCTGTCACTCTTAAAGCTTACAGTTGTATAAGATCTGTGCTGTACCTTAAAAGCAAAGCCCCTAACCTTCAAAATTGTGTTTACAGTACTTTCATTATCTAGAAAAAAGGAGATTTGGTGCAGGAATTATAGGGGAGATTAACAGAGGCTCTTTGTCGGGAAACAAGGTCAGAGACCCAAAATAGGCATCAGCCCTGTCCTAGAAAGATCTTCCAGTAAGCTGTCATTGTAGTTAAACCTATACATACTGCAATTGAGGGGGAGAGTCCTGGGAAGTGACGTTATAATTATTATGTTAAGAGAGGGGAAAGTTTTACATGTGGATCACCCTGGTTAACAGGTCTACAGTCGTGGTCAGTTAGGACAGCTGTGTGCTGAAATTACAGAGCACGAGGACTCATTCCCTTTCTCTGTTTGAGACCACTTTGCTTGGTTTTGGATGAGACAAGCCCTCTCAGTAAAACAGGCTTTCCACAGAGAATCTGTTGGCTCATCAAAATAACAAACCCTTTGTTCTGCTTTGTAACGCTGGCCCTGCAGACCACCCGCAAACATTTATTATTTCATGTCATTATATGTTGATTAACTCTGAGGGAAACCTGAACTCTTCATTTCATGCACACAAAAACACAAAAACACTGGCCCTCCTGGTATATTCATGAACTTGTATTAAAAACAATCTGGACCTCCCACTTGCAGGAAAGAGGATATTCTGATTTTCATTTGAGAAATTACATTTCTATAGCTTTAATCTATATAATGAAGGTGACTCTCACGTGACTTACCATCACCCAGCCAGGATTCGGCCCATTAGAAGTATTGGCTGTAACCTTTCCACAAAAAGAATGCATGTAATGGTAAAAGCCAAGGGATTACAAATGTGCACATTTCTTGTACATCATCCCGAACACTGGAGTTAAAGTTAAAGGGGTTTGAACAGCTCATTTCATATAAATGCAGGTCTAATAGCTACTTTAAAAATGTGCTCAACCATCACTTCCCATTGTGAAAAAGGTTTAAATCACCTTACCTTTTAACAGCTTCCTGCAAAACTGCCAACATAAGAGTTCATGATGTTTGTATTGAATCTCTGAGTAAATATCCACCAAATACTACACAGCAGTATTTAGACAGCAAGCCTTTTACTTGACTTCTGTTTTTGTTGTGTCTGAATGTCAGGGATCGTCTCATGCAAAAGGATGAAGTCAGACAACTTCTATGATTTGCTTTTGGTGGGTGTTCAAAACATACACTGGAGGCAAGAACAGTGATCAGACTGGAGAGTGAGGCACTTGACAAACTCACAACACGAGTGTTTTTGCTTTCAAGATCCACTCTTCAAAATATCCTGCAAACATGAAAAGTTTGCTCCGCTAAAACCCGAAAACAAACACAGTGAAAAGCCATCTACCAGCATGCAAGCCATGTGGAATGAATCTTCCACTTGTGTACTTTCGTGATGTATTTTGGGATCTTCTTGTGTCTGTGGATTACCAAGTGCAGATTCCAAAACATTTGTAGCAAGCCACTGAATGAGTGTGGTGTTGTTTTTTGAAGCTTTGCAGTTACAAGGCTACAAAACCTTCAGAAAGTCATGTAGACTGATGTAGACGTTCTTGATCACAGCTTAGCTCAATTCACAAACCAGTTTTGTAAGAGATGAGTGCATTTGTGTCTTGTTATGATTTTAGAGTTACATAATTTGTTTTGTAATGATGTTGTTTTTGAAATGATGAAACCGAACAAATTATAAAACAAACAGAACTTATATGCTGTTACTTGAGAATAGTCAACATCGTATAGTATGTGTAGCATCCTCCCACACAGCTTCCAACAGTCAACCACCACAGCCTCCAAACCACACTAGATCAAGCCTCTACTCCAGTATTGTTTAACATTAAATGCCGGACGGTTTCCTGTGACCATGTCTCTAGAAGTACAGGAAACATATGAGATATGTGCATTGTGTGGTCACTGACTAACATTTTGACACTAACCTTTATTTTGGGACAGACTCGGCTGGATCCAAATAGACAAAAACAACAGTGGTCTTGTGTGTCCACAGTCATTATGGCGCAGTGCTAAGTATTTGCTCTGGTGATTGAGGTGACATTGTGTTGTGTAAACTTCCTTGCTTGGTTGTCACTCAGCCTTTGAGGCACAGAAACTGCTGTTTTTTCCCCTCACTGACAAGTCGAATGTAAAGCCTGGCCAATGCAGTTTACTCTTTATTAAGACTGCTGTGTTCATGCATCTGGGTTTCACAAAGACTTTTCTACACATTGACAGGTTTTTTGAGTTTTGTTGTGAAATGGCTGACACTGCCTGATGCAGACAGTGAAACCTGCAATTTTCACAGGCTTGATGTCTCGGATTAGTCATTATCCTTAAATACAGGACTCCACCACCGACACTTAAGTGCTGAAAATCCCATTAAGGTGGCTTTATTTAACTTTGATATCCTTCAATGATCCCACAATAAACATATACCTCTGACTCCCTTTGTGTCATTTAAGCGTCTTCTATTTGATTGGGAATTTTTTAAAGAAGAGACTTGGAACAAGACAGGAGAATCCCAAGACAACATATATTGATATTTTTACAACATAATGAATGACAGGGAAGATTTCTAAGAAATATTGCATTCCTTACTGTAGCACTCAAGACAGAACAAGAGGGCAAGGAAAATATCTAACAATATTGTTCTGAACTTTTTACCTTTGCAGTACATCATGCGCACGTGTGCTGTTTCTGCAACACCTCATAAAGTACTTACAGTTAAATCAGTTTCTGGCCGCTGCTGCTGTGATTTCCTTGACTAAACAAAGACTTAGAAAGTTGCCTCAAACCAACAGCTGAGTCAGGACTTTCCAGAAATAACCTTGAGCCAAACTCAACTATGGAAACAGAAACGTTTGTTTTTCACAATCGCAATAAAGAAAAAAACATTTGAAATGGTTGACTGGTTTGTTCACTAACAATGAACAAGTTTATGCTTTGCAACAGAATAGCCTGACAATAACATCAAGGTATGTTAAACCGAAACTTTGATACCACCCCTGGAGTTAATATTAGTTGTGCAAATGACTCCAGATGTACATATAATATAACTAAATTAAAGTAATTTAAGTTAACTTAAGCAACATAAATAACTTAGGGTTTTTTCTCAAGTATATATTTGTGGGTTCTATTTTTAACCCTTATTCATCCCAGGAAGGCTTGCTCTTTTTCAGCAACACCCATTCAGACACATAAAATAACACCTGGGAGTTATTCACTCACTCTCCCTTTTCTGTCCCTTTCTGGGGATTCAAACAGGTGACCTCCCAGACACAAGCCCTCATCTCTAACCATCAGGCTACCACCATTCTTCGCTACCGTTCCACTTCCGTCTCCATTCGGGCGATGTTTGTTTTCAGGACCCTGTAATTTCCCCACCAATCACTTGCAAGGGCCCCCGTCAAGTCTGCCATTCATAAAGCTTAAAGTAGCTCTTAGCGGTCCGTGCAGTTTATTGAAACATTAAATTTGTATCCCGGCCGTGATGGTGTATCTTTAGCTGAACTCACGTGCTCGGTTAGGTCCCCTTACATCAACCACCAATTATGTTCTCCTCTTGGGTGTGGGTTGAGTCTTGGTCAGCATGGCGAAGAAACCAGAAACACCAATTCCTGGGCAGTGGAGTGAACAAAAACAGACAAAAAGTGAAAACCTTCCTTCAGACACTGTTATCATCATATAGTACAAGTTACAAGCATTACCAACATTGTCAGTAGCGCTGTCCCACAGCACTCTCTGGAGACTTTGCAGCAGTCCTGAACTCCTTGGGCTGTTGTTAGATACAGAGGAAGGCCGGAACAACCAGCAGTACCTCAGGACGCTGGCTGAAGACCTCAGGAGAGAGAAATTGCCCGGTCACGACTTCCCACACTTGTTGCACGACAATGTTTTAATCCATTCTGCCTAGTGTCAGAATGACAGTCAAAGTTTGCATTGAAATAACCTTACACACATACAAGAACACACACACATACGCAATATCTGAAATCTATGTGGGAATAAAACAAGGGACCATGTGGCTTTGATATGGCCTCAATGACTTTGGGTGTGTCATATTTGTAATTTTCATAATTTTCTAAATTCAGTAAAAGTTGTTACCACCATATATCAAGTCTGCGACATGCCAAGAGACTGAAAGCACGTGTATATTTTACAGTGAACAGCGTTAGACAATATAAGAGCTAATAAGAGCTACGTCATCGACTTCAATATGAAGGCAGTTAACCTAATTCCTAATTGTTATTACAATGAAGCCTGGCGACCACATCAAGCTACAGTGGGACGGTAATGAGCCGAGCAGAGAGAACAGAGAGCAGGGAAGAAACGGCCATGCACTTTCCCAGTCTTCAGTTCCACCAATAAGCACAAGAACATTGAGTCCCTCTCAGATGAATGCAGTGGCGTGTTTAGAAAATGAAAAATATGTTGTGAGGATATAAACAACATCCAAATTACACTGTTAACTTGAGTGTACCTCATGCCAAGGTACACAGTTGTTGTTCCAAAGCACAGTATGAATGCCACTGCCTTCTCACGTGCTCCCATGCAGATGCAGGTTGTTGTTATTTTTTTCATACATGTGGAGATGAATCATTGTCGTCAGAAAATCTAACTAAAAACAGAGAACGTCTTTCGCAGTGGTTTTGCCCTGTTTTATAAAAACATAAATAAACTGAAATTATCTGAACCTATAAACATATAAAATACTGACTCCACCCTTTGTTGCTCTGTCATTTCAGCTAAATCTGACTTAAGCTGGCATGGCCAGGCCTGTTTTTGGGGCACAAAAAGATTTTGAAATCATATATTATAACTAAGACATATCCAAATAGGTAGCATCGGGAGTGCATGGTGTAGCAGTCACCAATTTATCATCAAATAGAAAAGTTCAGCTTCAAAATACTTGTCAAAACTGTAAACTGTAAATGTACAAAGCATGATTTCACCTACATCAACACCTTCACCGTAAGTCCTCCCTCCTGTCTTGGCTATGAACAGAATTTCAAACATTTGGAGATGAAAGATTGCAAATTAAATTCAGTTTTATTTGATTGGAACAGCATGCTGAAACAATGCTTGTCAACCATGATTGAGTCCTATAAGCCATGCAAGGTAGCACTTTGGAAAATTACAGATAATTTGGTCTAATTCTAAAAAAAAAAAGAAGTTCAAACAAGCTCCATGCTGTAGATCTTTAATTATACCCCTGGTGAAAGAAGCCTGTCAGAATCATGTGTTATATAGGTTCCTCGTAGAGAAACTTGGTAAACCCCTTGATCGTGTACCATCATCCTTCTTACAAACATACACATTCACACACCAGTCAGAAGCATATGTATTATGAGAACACCGGAAGGAGATGCATAAATGGTCCATGTTCAGTTTAGTACGGGATATAGAGTACCCTACACATCGTTTATGGCTACTTGTGTGTTTGAGAACATATGATTATTTGGGTGTATGCATTTCCTATGTGGCCGGGCTGAAATTGAGAAATTACAGTTGGAGGATCTCAAAGTAAGGAGGGCAAGGTGGAGGGTGAGGGAGGATAATACTGATTGAGGAAATACAACATCATGACAGAAACCATCAGTAATTGTAGGAATAGGCCCTAAACCTCTGATGATGTATATGAACTGAGGAGGCCAAAAATAACAAGTGACCACAGGGGCATGGCCCCTTCTCGGCGGCAGCAGCAGCAGCAGCAGCAGCATCCCACTCCATTGAGGTACAACAGTAAAACCTGCCCTCTGGTGTCTAAACATCTGTACTGCAGGTGAGAGCCACCACACACTGGCCTGCATTCAGAAGGCCAGGATAGACATGGGTCCAAATGTCTTTTCCAGTAGCTCTTTATATAGCTTTATTAGTTGTTTCGAGGTTGAAACACTTACTTATAAACTGTTCGTCCTGAAATAGTGACTGAAAACCAAAGCCACTCTGTCCTCGAAGCCACAAAGACAAGTTGACCAAATAATATCCAGACTACTTTGTTTATCTCAGGATGAAAAGATAAATATATGTGCAGTTCAGAAGATATCAGATAGACCTATTTATTATAGATAGATAGATAGATAGATAGATAGATAGATAGATAGATAGATGACACAAATAATGAGAAACATAGGCAGTTTATAAGTAAGTGTTTCAACCTCAAAACAACTAATAAAGTCTAAATGAGACAAATAATTAGACTTTGCTTCTAGACTGCATGTAAAAGCAAGTAAAAACTACAGTGGTTTTTAGCCATAGCACTCTGGACAACCTTTCCCTCCACGATTTCCCTTGTTTACCATATCATGGCAGGGGTGGAGGTGCCCAGACGGTCAGGAAAGGTAAAGGGAACGTCTACGCCGACAGGCTGAGGGAGATGTAAATTTGGAGATGAGTCTGCCACTGTACAAAGCCGGCTTTGTGAAGCAGTACAGGTGCCCCTAGAAAACTGGTGTTGTTCCATAGATCTGTTTTGAGTATATTAACATGTTGTGATATTTATAGAGGGGGTCACTTATAAACACTCATAAAAATATAATATGTCTTCAGCTTGTGAAAAATTTAAATGTTGCTGAAAAAGTTTTATCCAACAATATTATCCAACAAAATGTATAAGAAAAGGTTCCTTTAGATTGGATTCATCCCCCCAAAACAGTGTGCCACCGTTCTCTGTTTTTGTATTTATTTATTTTTTGCTTGAACTTGATTATTTTGTTGTTCAAAAGCAGACTGAAATAAGTGATAATCATGTGTCTGGATATTCAAGACATGGAGGCACCCTGATGTGACATGCCTACTTTGGGCAGATCTGTCTGCTAATTACAGCCTAGCTCTGAGGAGGGAGGTACTTGTGTGGTGGGGGCTTTTTTTTTTTTTTTTAATGATGCGAGGGGTAGATATGGTATAAATACCCACATCATTGTACTCAGAGGCAGCATATCCTCAGTTGTGCTCCTACCCTAAGGATATACAGCAGCACCAGGAGGTCACTGGTGCTGAAGAGATTCTTTCCCTCATTGGATGCCGGTATGTGTGTTTTCTTTTCCTCTCTAAACCTCTCCATCTCTGGAGGAGTATAGACAACATTTAGGCTCTGTCTAGGCCTTGAGTGGCTCCTGCGCCTCCGGGAGAGTTACTGGGCTGGGGAAGTGAAGCAGGTTTTTGGCTGGCTCTGAGCTAAACAGTTCCTCAAAATGAGCAGCGTGGGTGATGCTTGGAGGACAGAGGATTCAGGATGCTCTGACTAAAAAACATTTAAGTTTAAATCCTGCTACTCTAACTTAGCTACTTTTTTGTGCACTGTCTGCATTTGTTCATACATAGGCTTTCTGTAAATGCACAACGGTTAAATGGGAAAGTTTTTAAGTTTAGAAAGAGAATGCAGAAGTACAGAGAATGAACCATTGCTTGAATGAACCATAACAACCTTGCAGACACTGTTCTAAATGTCTCCCTGTTCCTTTTGCAGATTTTACCTTTGAAAATGGACATACGTGTAGCGAGCATCCTCCTCTTCATGGTGGCCATGGCCGCAGCCCATGGAAAGGGATACGTGGTGAAGAAGGTTGTGAAGGCTGCCCCCCAGTACGAGCCCTACTCTGTGAAGAGCCATGGTAAGAAACGACACCCTGCTCTCTGCACATGCCAGTGTTTTATTGTCAACTTTGCCCTCACAGAAGTTGCCCCTACAGTCAAACCTTCTTCACATATATCCACTTTAAAACATGTCCTCTTTGCAAACAACATCTTATTCAGTCTCTTTTACAATCTTGCCTCTCACCTATGGATCTCCAGCTAGGGAAGTAGCATCTCTGTTCTGCCATATGGGAACACTGTAGACACCCAGACAGAGGCAGGCAACTGGCAGTCCCACTCTACTTTGAAACCTGAGCTCCAACTTGCTCCGGAGCCCTCTCGTGCTCTGATTGGCTACGAGGGTGTGGATGCTCGTCCAATTGCATAGTCCATTTAGGTTAGCTCTTATTTACAGGGCATGCAGCTTTGCAGTCATTTCTTTCTCTGGAAGAACTGCATCTAACTTCAGTCCTTTCTTACAGTTGCTGCAGTTTGGACTGAAGTTTTTACTTCAACCAGGGTAGTCACATTTAAATTAAAAACATTTTTCAAACCACTTGCCTTTGGAACTTTTCCATTTTGGGATCATGACAGTTGATATGATAAACACTTTTTAAAAAACTTTTTAGATTTTTTTTTTGTTCATATTTCTCTTTCTTCTATCTTTGTAGCTCTTTTTGTTTACTGTCTGGTACAAAACATTCATTTTATCATCAGAGAAGTTGAGTTGCGATGAGGAGTAGCTCATGTTTTTCTCATCATTGTTAGAGTGTTACATTACGTTTGGTATTACATTTAGCAGATTTGGCCTATATTTCACTGCCTATTCACATTCTCTCATTGACAATGATACATACACAGCATCTTAACAGGTTAACTATTTTAGATTTATATTTCTAATATATTCAGAAGCTTTCATCAAAAACTTCATAGCAATTAATATTAATATTAATATTTAATTAATATTATACTTTCATTATAATATTATTACTTTTGTGTATATATGCATGATGTTATGTTTTAAGAAAGTGGTAAAGTATAGACTATGTGCCTCTTGCTGAATTATTTTTAGTTCAAGACTGACAATTAGAGTCCAGTCACCCAGAAGTGTGGTTTGTTTGGGTGTGCCTGCCTCACACAGAAGTAGAAACATCTGTTTGGCTTTATCCAAACTAGGCTATGGTTGGCCAAGGAGTGATGTCTTTTACACTTGTGAGCATGTGACCACATTAAGGCAGCAAATTTAAAGTGACTCCCTCTTATTTAGACTCACTGTTTCACAAACAAGTCCCATGGATGTTCTCTTCAAATTCTTTGACTTCAACTGTATAAAAAACAGCAATTTGAGAAAATATGATACCAAACATGAAAGGAGAAAGTTTTTAAAGTGAAAGGTAGTGGTTGATGAAATGAGTGAGTGAATAGCAGTAGTTCAATTATCATTGAGCTAGCGCTATTCTGTAAATTATCTTGCAACAAATATTTCTTGTCTTTTCTATAAAACACACAATAAGAGCAATGAAGGAGAATAACAATTTATGTTTTGCTTTTACTCATTCTTTTGGTATTCATTTGCTGAACATTCTTTTTAAATAACACACTGCTACACATTTACACATTTTACTCCCATCGTACTCACACAAACTCAGGCCTGGGAGCTGCTGTTTGTCACTTGAATGGAATATAAGTAGAAGTACTTCAGAATAACTCCAATTTATAATAGCTATAATAGCATTGTATTTACCATGGCGATGGTAGTAACATGTTGTAGTGTATGGACTACAGGTTCAATAACAATGTAATACAATGTAGCACAACAGGGTTGGAAAGACCAAATTAAATATCAGTGTTTAACTATGTGCAATTTCAAAGGCATTACTTAACTGCTATATTATACCATTATAATACAGTGTTACATTCATAGTAATAATAATAAATAATACACAACTTTTAAGTTATTCCATTTTGCTTCAAATTTCACTTGTTTTTATATATAGGATATTCATAATTTATTTAGATATTGATGTTTTACTGTTTTATTCTACACAGTGGTGTCAGTGGCAGGTGAGCCTGGTGCCCCAGGTGAGCCCGGCCCTGAGGGACCCCCTGGCCCTGCTGGCCCCCAAGGTGAGAGTATTGAAGGTGCGCCTGGACCCCAGGGACCACCTGGACCTCAAGGACCTTCAGGCCACTCCATTGCAGGCAAGCCTGGATCCCCAGGTG
>CABFOQ010036429.1:0-26483 GCA_900660455.1 Gephyroberyx darwinii | reverse complement strand
GGGACATCCAGGTGTACCTGGTCTGCCAGGAGCTAAGGGTGATAGAGGGGTGGGAGTGTCCGGACCTCAGGGTGAAACAGGACCTGTTGGACCTACGGGCGCAACTGGAGCCCCTGGTCAGCCAGGAGTTGGAAGGCCAGGAAAATCAGGACCAGCTGGTGAGCCAGGCAAGCCAGGTAGCTCAGGTAGGGATGGTGCCACTGGTCCCATGGGACCACAGGGACCCAAGGGCCACACTGGTGCCCCTGGTGTAGGTATGGCAGGTAAACCAGGTGAGAATGGAGCCCCAGGTATGCCTGGCCCAGTTGGCCCTAAAGGCCACCAGGGACCTGCTGGTGCAACCGGTGCCCCTGGAGTCCCTGGATATGGCAAGCCAGGTGCAAATGGACAGAAGGGAGACAGGGGAGCTACAGGTAGCACAGGTGCCCCAGGTGCAAAGGGTGAGCAAGGTGCAACAGGACACACTGGTGCTACAGGTGCAACTGGAGCCACTGGTCCTGCTGGTGCTCAGGGTCCAATTGGTTTTCCAGGTGAGAATGGTCCTGCTGGATCTAAAGGTGAGGCAGGTGCAGCTGGACCTCAGGGACCTAAGGGATACAAGGGAGATCAGGGAGCACAGGGTTTCCAAGGCAAGCAGGGTTATCCAGGCGCAGCTGGCCCCACTGGCGCCAGAGGAGCCACCGGCGCAACAGGTAGCAAAGGTGACACAGGTGCCCCCGGTACACCAGGTGCTTCAGGTATCCCTGGCCCCGCTGGGCCCAAAGGTCTTCCTGGCCGTGCAGGTGAAACAGGTGCCGCTGGTAGTGATGGCGCTCCTGGTCCCAGGGGTCCTTCTGGACCTTCTGGTCCCGCTGGTGCTCCTGGTCTAAAGGGACACCCAGGTCTCCCTGGTGCTCCCGGACCAGCTGGTTTGGCTGCTAAGGGTATTCCCGGACCTCAGGGTGCCCCTGGTTCTGATGGAGAACCTGGTGCTGATGGAGAAACCGGACCAGCTGGTCCCCCTGGCCCACCTGGTCCACCTGGCGAGATTGTTTTTGAGAAGGGCATGGGAGTTGGTGAGGTCATGGTCAAGTCCCCCATGTCTGCTTTCACTGCCTCTCTGGCCACCCCCTACCCTGCTGCTGGCACCCCCATTAAGTTTGATCAGATAGTGTACAATGCTGAGAATCACTATGACCCTGACAGTGGCCTGTTCACCTGCCAGGTGCCCGGAGTTTACTACTTCTCATACAGCATCCATGTTAATGGAGCTCATGCCCTGGTGGCTCTGTACAAGAACGGGCAGCCTGTTATGTTCACTTATGATGAGTACAACAAGGGTTTCCTGGACCAGATGTCTGGTAGCGCTGTCCTCCTGCTCGATGAGCAGGATACAGTCTACGTCCAGATCCCTGATGATGAAGCCAATGGTGTCTTTGCTGCCGAAAATGTCCACTGCTCTTTCTCTGGGTTCCTCATTGCTTCAACGTGATACGGTGTCAGTTCCCAAAAGCCAAACAACTAAATTTGCAATCTATTTCTCAAACTAAAGTAAACTCCCTGTTAATTTTTCCTCAGCCAAACAAAGACAGGTAGTTCACTCTCTTCTTTGAGGAATAGTAGCATCTCGACTTGAAAAATACAAGAAATAGGTGCTTAGAAGAAGGAAATCTAATTTATGAAAACAGGTTATCAGGGATGGGGAAAGCAATCCACAAAGTTAACAGTGAGCTTTTGTAATGGAGACATCATGTGAAATTGAGGTGTTACAACTATGTTGTGTCCTGATTTTTTCTTTTCCACTCTGTTCTTTTTTACTGACTTCAACTGGTGATTCTTATTTTTGTGTTTGTTTGTTTTTTTGTACAACCTTGTTTTTTGGTGACCAATAATCTTATTAAAAGTACACAAATACTTTCTGTGCAACATGTTGTACCTGTTGTCCTTGTATGTGACTTGAATATTGTGAAACAGTAATGATCAAATTGACCATTATAATGACACCAACAATATTGTCATACAAATACTAACTGTTTACCAACAACATTGTTATATCCCTAAATATGCATTATGTCATGTAAAGCATAATGACCCAAATAAAAGATGTCTTACCTACAAAAGGTTTTGTCTCAGTACCACTTTTTTAATGGAGTCCCAAAGAATTTAAATAACGTTCACTGAATTTATCATGAACAAATAACTTGAAAACACACATGAAATAAATGTTAAAGCACTACAATGTGTACTAAAAAGTCTTTTATCATGCAATTATTCAATTACACATTTAATATTGTATTGGAAATTGCATCATTTTGTTAAAGTGGAGAAGCAGACAGTAAAACATTGTCAAAGTTCAATTTCAATTTATCCCCATAGGGAAATTCTCTTGTCACTTCAGGGTCAGCTACAGAGCTGCACCCCTGACACTTCAGTAGGGTGGATGCTTGCCAAAACAGGAGCTAGAACCCAAGTCCTCCAGTTGAAACATGGCATCCCTACTCTAGATGCCAGCCTGACGCCTACGGATACAATGTGACACTAGGATTCATGTAGTACCAATTCCTGCATGGCACTAGTATAATGATTCACTAAGGTACCTGAAAATTACCTGTAATTTTACACTAAAATACACTAAAAAACTGACAAAATCCTAAAAAACACAAATTGTCACATACCAGTACAGATGACACCATGTTTAATAACAAAAGTACATGCAGTAGGGAACCAGCTATAGCCACATGTATCAAGCATACTATTCACTTTTATGTTTATGTTGCTCTCTTAGCTTACTATGTTGTAAAACGTATTTTCGTGACTCCCTATACTGAGATGAAATGGGTAAAGGATCTTAAAGAAGGAATCACTCCCCACATGATAGCCACTGGTTGCCTGCTGGTGGCAGCCACAGTTTACAGAAGCTATTTTCCCCTGCAAGGTGTGTGCTGAATATAGTTGCTTGGAGGAGGGACAGGGACAGTCCTTTGGCAGGCAGAGGCTGTTTGATCTTCCCTGGGAAAGAGAGATGGTGGTTAGGTGAGGGGCCAGGGAGACAGAACAGAGACTAAGCTGGTTGGAGGAAACTGCTGGGGTTTACCAGCCATAAGCCACAAGCAGCTGAGGGGACTGCCATTCAGAGAGGGACTGTGGTTGGGCCAAGAGGTGGAGCGGAGGTGGGACAGACAGGAAGACAGAGAGGGCAGTGCCTATGGTCGACTCCACAACTTGTCACCACACCACTCCCAAATTATCAGCTGGACTTAAAGGGAACATTTTCTAACCCTATATGCTTACATGGTATGTACAAGAAAGGAAGGAAAGAAAGAGAAGAAAGAAAGATGTTCTTAAATGTTTGAATGTTCGAGGAGGCAATCAAGACTGGCGTGTGGCATGCTGGGACACTGCATCCATGTGAGCAGCATGTGGGCTGGGGCAGAGGTGGGTAGCCCATACCTCAAGACCCTGTCCAAAAGGACAGGGATGGAAATATTGTGTGTAAAACACACCCTTCTTGTGGTGGCTAGAGCTGCAGTACACAGGGTTAATCTGGGAGCAAAGGAAATAGATGGTTTAAAATGAGCTGTGGGCGGCTAAAAACACTCTGGAGAACTGTGCGGCCACCTCGTTTATTCTTAAAAAGGTTCTGCTGTTTTCATTGGGGTCTGGATTTCCTATGATTCTCAATATGTCAATGGCGAGAACTATCAATTAAGTCTTTCTGCAGATGTTTTCTGTAGATACTGAAAGTACAACAGCTCCAGATATTGTAAAAACGTCATTTACAATGCAAACCAGGAGCTCTGTGATTGAAAACAAACAAAAACTAACCCCAAATCTTATCACATAATTATGTTGCAACTCAGTCATTGGGCCAGAAGAATCATTTGTAGTGCAGCAAACACATTCTTCTCACTTCTTCACCCTGTAATATGTAGGTTTAGGGAAAGAAGTATGCTTGTTATACTAACTTAGATTCATGGAATGTGTTGACAGGGGTCTCAAAGGGTATTTCACAGAAACTTCACCTTACTATTTTGTCCTTACCTTTGGGTGTAATTGATTACACCAATGAGGTTATTGCTATGGATTTCTATGAAACCTCACCACTGTTGTAAGTATATAAAGCGTATATAAAAACTATTTTTACAACAGTATCCCTTAGAGAAGCTTTGCACCATTTAAATTTTCTTCTGGATCATTTCATTGAGTTAACCCAAGGGTTCCTACCAATGACATTAGTTGGTAGACAATTTCACTCTCAACTATAAAATCAAAGTTCAGCAAAACCGTTTAGTTTTGGTGTAGTGTGTGAGAGAAAATGTTAAGTTTAAAAAAAAAACTGATACAAGTAGAACTCAATTTAAAAAAAATCTATCTTCAAATGAAAACTTGAATGGGTTGGATTGATGGAAACAAACTCACTTCACCTCCAGTCCTTTCAGCAATCGACCACATGAGGGTGCTGTCCAGCAAAGAATCCCCATGAACATTTGTACCTCATGCAGGAGCTCAACCAGAAAACCAAGATTAAAATCTCACACCAAGCCAATTCACAGAAAGCAATCATGGGATCTTTTGATGTTTGTTACACCAATGAACAAATGAGCTCAGAGTGCCAATTTACTTCATTCCTTTATTCTTTCACAGTGCTCACGGAAAAAACTGAACACCTTCAGAGAAAAATCTTAATACCATTTGTAGGCAAAGTTACATTCCATCTCAAATAAGGTGATGCCTCACTATATACAAAAAGACGGTGTTTAAAGATTGCATCCCTGTTTCCCAGTGCTTGAAGTCCAATTAATGCACAATTTTAAGTCATGTTTTAGTCATCACAGCTTGATGCAAAAGTTGCTTAAAACATCTCCCAATTTTATTCAATCTTACAAATGGTGAAAAACAAGAAAACTTCATTTACAATGGGTAATCTGTTAAAAACTTCAGTCATTTAGGTACATCTCAGTCGTAAAACCAGTAATATCAAAGTCTATACAACGTGCATTACTACAGAGTCTTGAAATGGTGGAATCTAATGGAAAGTGATGAGCACCTATCGTTTTGACAATTAACTAAAACTAGTTCATTCAGGAATGGTAATGTGTCCACAGGAGCATTGGGCTTGAGTTGTAAACAACTGTGCACTGCAAAGACAACATTTAAGACTTGGTTTAGGACTTTCCCTTTAAATATCACAATGTGTCAATCTTGCAGACACAGCTTTAGCTGCTACATCCAATTGCCCAGCACCAAATACTTCAATTAAATATGTCAAATTCACCAACCTGTCAACACAGCCATGGTTTCATGTAGAAAACATTCACACTCACATTCGTACTTACACACTCACCCAGGTCACAAATGCAAACACCAATGAGCAGTGAGGAAGCAGTAACCCCCTCCAGGACACCTTCTGTCCATCACTGCCAAGGACATTGCAGTCATTATGGATGAAATGGTTGTAGAATAGTAAACAAACACAAACAAACAAAAAATCCCTGGTTTTAGACAAGTCCTCGCATTCTTTCAGACAGGTTCTTTCGACTCCTTCGTTCCGGTGTCTTGTTCAGTGTGATTACTCAGCGGCGACCGGGGCCTCTGGGCTGGCTGCCGTCTCTGGTTCAGCGGGTGAAGCTTCAGCCGGTTTCTCCTCTGCTGCCTCTCCTTCTGCCTTCACCTCCTCAGCCTTTGGCTCCTCAGCTGAGACCTCCTGGGCTCCCTCCTCAGCGGCCTCAGCTGGCTTGGCCTCCTCAGCGGCAGCCTCCTCTGATGCCGCCTTCTCTCCTTCAGCAGGGGCTACTGCTCCCTCCTCTGCTGCCTCTTCAGATTCCTTCTTGGTCTTCTTAAAAGAGAAGCCGCTGAGCTTGAAGGATGGTTTCTTGAAAGAGAATCGCTTTTTCTTCTGTTTGCTGTCCTCGCTGGTGGAGGGAGTGCCTTCCTCCGGCTTGGCAGAAGCCTCTCCATTAGTGGCAGCAGGCTCCTTCTCTCCGTTGGTCTCGGCAGCCTCTAGTTTCTCTGCTTCCTCTTTTGGCGCCTCCTCTGCAGGAGTGCTGCCGTTGGGCTGAACATCTGCTTTGTTGGCCTCCTCTGCAGCTGGAGAGGCATCCCCATTGGTCTTGGCATGGCCATTCTCCTGTGAGAAAAGAGGTAAGAAAATTCACTCACCTGTGTGTGCACATCACCATGCTATTTAAATAAAGGGATTACAATCTGTTGGTGGCCCATAATCCCACCACATAACCTCCCTATGAACATGTGGATGCAAGAGTGTCCCCCCTGCAAAACCTGCTGTGTACTGTGATATTCAAATTCGCCGAGTAGTAACCAATCGGAAAATATTCCTAAAACTGCAGCAACATCTGTTACTAGGAGAGTGACGACAGATGAGCGGCTTTCAGCAGTAGGCTAGTCGGTTAGACAGCAATACCACCAGAATCCACCAGGCGGCGTTGCGTGTCGGCTCGGTGGAATGGATGTAGGAATTTTGGGAATTTTTAATGGCCTGTTAAGTCAAATATATTTTATTCCCCCTCCACTTAGAGTACTTTTTACCTTCTAATCCCGCCGCACTTTAAAAAGTGTTGATTCCCTGAATTGTGAGTGTATGGAGCACAGCCCTTTTCCTGAACCTGGCAACAAAGGCGTGGTATGGTTTTTAAAATGGCCATGCCACAGTGAGAGCGGCTACAAACCCTGCCACACACCCTTTAACCACTGGATAACACAGTAAATGATTGTTACAATGAAATGAAAATGCTATTATGATTCATGCTGTTATAGATTAAATAATCCAAACAAGATTAGTTGCACCACCTGACCTCCTTTATGCTCAAAGAGGAGAAAATACCAGTAAGCATCCATTTAATCAAAGTCTTTCAGTAAACAAACTCTAGTTGGAATGATGTTTAGTTGCTCTGCACATTTAAAATAAATTCTAACTACCAAGCCAGCAGTGAAAATGGATACATGTGGCCACTTTCCCTGAATACCGGTGAGCGTGGTGATGCGCTAAATTGAACATGGAGCACGCCATTGACGCAACACATTGCTGACAAAATTCCACTTCATCAATAAAATTCACCTAAAAATAAAGAGACATTTACCTGTCCGTTTGGTTTAGCTGCGACAGCCGCGCCTTCTGCTGGCTTTTCTGCAGCAACTTCTTTCCCAGCGGTTTTGGAGATTTGTGCTCCCATGCTTTTTGGTCCAACAAAGGAACCCAACCGATCAAATGAATGAACAAAGACCGCAAGCTTCCTTCCAAAATTCAAGTCGGACGCTGAGACCTCCTTCTCCAGTCGAAGCCGAGGAATCAACTCGAAACCAAAATTACCACACGGGACGGATGAGAACTTGCAAAATGCCGCAAGATGCAACTAAAGAAACGCGAATTCTTTCCCAAAAAAAATCTCGAGCAGAATTTGTAAATGGAGAAATTGGCCCGGCCGCAAATGAGATGCGGAGTACAACGCCCAAGTCCACTGATGAATGGGCCACCGGGCTATGACGACACGACGAGTCTGTCTCCACCAATCACAAGTCAGACTAAAATAAAGAGGGTGGGGGTGCGGGGTTCACGGAGAGGGGCTGCCATGGACAATGGGAGAGAAACAACAAATATAGGCAACAACTTGTTTTTATATTCACCCAGAATTGCAGAAACCTGATTTTTAAAGGACAAAAAAGACAAAACAAACAGAGGTTTCAGAGAGTTTTGAAGTTGTCAGTAGGGTCAGTTGTAGGCTTATTCCAAGGAAGGAGTACTTCAGGAATATTTGCTCATCCCATACTTAAAGAGCAATACATTTCACATATAGTTTAGATTGTGTTTAGAGATATGTTTCAAAGTATACAAATATATTTGTACATGTAGAGGACATTCATTCAAATATATGCTATATGTTTGCAGGTATATCCAAAATATATTTTGACCACACAAAACATATTTCAAACGAATGTCACCTACATGTACAAATAAAATGTTGGCCAATTCGAAACATATCTTTAAACATAGCCTGAAGTGAAGTGTATTTTTTCCGTAGGGGATCTACAAAGCTTAACTTTCAGATTTGGTACATGAGAAAAAAAACCCATCAAATTTATCACAACTTTTAAATGAATATATCCAATTATAAATAACAACAGTGTGATTTGGACAGCTGACACAGCAGTGCTCAGGCAGACTCATGGTTATATCATTACACACCCTCCTGACATATGTGCCACCCAGAATACAGAGGTCTCTGTCAGGACAACCCCTCTGCCAACAACTTCCCCTACCCTGTCTTGCATAACAGCGTCTTGTCTGCGTGTTGAGGCTGGAGCATCCCAGTGACCTAGATATAATGAGACTTTATAGCCTTCTGCTAATGCTACCCGATCCAGCCTGCAGCGCTCTCAGTTCACCACCAGCCACAAGTCTCCACTCTCCCATCACTTCATGACCCACATCTCCATGGTTACTGGTCCAAAATGGCTTCAAGGATTACGTTGCAGATAGACGTGGATGACTCCTGTGGTTGTAGAGAAGTGAAGGGGGAGACTGAGATTGAAACTACGTGGCACACAAACAGACAACAGTTGTGGATTAGGATGACTTCTTTCACCCACGCTCCTTTTGTTGGGCAAACTAGGCCATGCTCATTGTTGTTGTTATGATTATATGCAAAGCTTTAACTATTGTGGTGATCTGCCTAGGGTACGTAAACTAGAGGATAAAGCCTTTGAGACACTGTGGGCTTTCATAGGGATCCAATGTGTGTGTCCCAAACACTCAGACATGAAGACATCACATCAAAATATAATAGGTGTGTGTGTGTGTGTGTGTGTGTGTGTGTGCCAACTACTGCCACACATTGGAGATGGGGCACATGTCAACATAAAACGGACGAACATAATTTGGATGAATTATTGTGGGAAGTTTACTGAAGGCACTGACTGTGACATTATTGATCATATAGTGATGTGAGAGAGCTTACACAGCATAGTGTTACATCACTACATACTGGGTCGGTGTAGATGTCGCGGTTACTATGCATAAATCAGCTGATCTGAGAAGAGTTTGCCACTTAAGTCAAAGTAATGGTCTTCTTATTCCATTATATTCTATTTCAGTCTACTCTAGTCTAGTCTACACCTGTCCAATGATCCTACCTGGCTGCAAATATATTTGAACATGGTTGCAAATGTTACACATACTTCAAGTGTGGCAGACACTAGAACAGGCTGAAAAATAAATAACAGTTCTGTCCCCACGTAGCCAGACCATTGTGCATTATATGTTTGGCCAGTGAAAGTCTGATCATGAGCCAGAAATCTTACAGATACACCTGACAGATCATACCTGCTTTCACGTGGTCCCCTAACCTCAGAGTAGCCTAGTCAACGAACCAGGTGAAACTGAATTGCATGTTTGGTTTTCTTTTAGCTCGACCACTACACAAACAACAGCAAAATGTAGTTAATGTTCAGTGAATTGGAGTCGTACGGCCCAACATCATGTTTCATAATTCCTGGGCAGATTCCTGGGATGGTCAAATTACTGTAAAATCAGTTCAAAGCAACAATAATATCCTAAACTGCCTCAAGAGGGAAACATTTCACGTTTGTCCCCGTGACTCCCACTCAGCAGCTGAATTTTGCTGATACTTTTGTGGTCTTTAATAGAGAACTGAACCACCGCATTCCAGTTTCACTTGATCGTTAGAAGCTTTCAGGAGACAGTAACCATCTGGATATCACATAAGACAAGAATAATCCTTTTAAACTTACCAAGCATATGTCTGGTAGGCCTGTGCTGTTTTTTATTATACCCTAGGCATATTCAGAGATGTTTGTCATAGGTGGGTCATGAGGATGGGGTTACATAATTGGGATTTGACTATGCAACTATGCATTCAAAGGTCAAGTCCACAAACCAAAGATTAGGCCCAAAGAAAGGCTTGATGTTTCTGTTGTGTATGCCAGGGAGACTGGGTTCAACTGCTTTGTCTGTTTATATTGCAAACGTATCCCAAATACATTCACAGAATAAACATCAGAATACATAATAACAAATAATTACTTGAACCAGGACAGAAAACCTTGTCTGATTTTCAGTCACTAAAAACACCCGAAGAAGAAGAGGTGCCCGACTATACATTGTAACCTCTGATTGGCGGAAAGGGGTGTCAATCAAAGCTTTGGTCTGTTCGGATCCGCATCAGTCCTACGCCATCACAGCTACGTCAAGTCAGACAAAAATAAGACGATTTATACCAGGAAATTGGTAATTTGGTCTTCAAAATAAAAGCATACAATTTGTCACTTGGAAAAAATAAATATTTGGTGTACAGAAGAAGAGATTCGTATAAACATACCCATTGGAATTATTAAATTAAATACAGAGTAAAACATCAATTGTATTATAGTTTGCTGCAGATTACTCGTCATTGTTTGTTTCCACTTTGGTACATCATTTTACTCAAATACGTTGAAAAACCTGGAATTTATTTTGAAAGTTGTAGCCGGAAGTCTTATTTGCTATTCTGGTTGTTTTGACATTAGTCGCCATCGTCATCATCTGTACGCACGGCGACAGGGGCTCCTGAAACGGCAGGGACGGGTATGCCGCTGTTATTTTCTCAATGCCAAAAACACTAACAGAGAGTAGAAAAATATCGGCGTATTTCCTGCGATAGTCCTTCTGGAAACCCCGATGGATTAGTCTGATTTATCTGTGGTAAGCACGTTTTTTGTATTGAATTACAATTGGTGCACCCGCCTTGTCCCTTGCGCTGTAGACTGCGAGATGAATTCATCTCGGGAAAGGAGATAAATAACACTTTGTGTGGCGCAACATTCAAGCCAATATTTCATTCATATGTTGTAGATGTAGCGTAATCTGTTTGTGGGATGATTTAGCCTTTGACGAGCCGAATCAGCCTAGAGGAATTAGACTAGTAACGGACTCGTAATTGTGGATGATGTTTTGCAATGCTGTGATTGTGGAGAGGGGGCTCTTGTGTTGCAGCAGCAGGGATGGATGCGCTGCAGAATAGCTTACACTGAGGCTATGCACACACATACACGCTACGATGGCCTACAAACAGCCTCCTATTGGTTTGTTCAAGGTAATTATGATATGCCTTAAACTTATTGCACTGTCACGTTGTTAATTATCTAATTAGAGCTACACTAATCGGGTTATCTGATGTGTCTGGAGGTGCAGCCATCCATCTTGTGAGAAAATCACTGTGAATAATACACTATTTGCTGTAGCTGTGCATTAGCCTCAGTTTTATCCAGCTTCCATAAGTTAGGCTACTTCATACAGGGCAGTGTGACGGCTGCACTGTAGAACTAACTAACCTTGGAGTTGTTTGTTGTTTTGCAGTTTACCACTTAACATCTGAAGCTTTTTGCATTCATTCTGCCCTTGGTATATGAATGACTGCAGGCTTGGCGTGCGTGATGTCTATTAAATTTGAATTAATGGAATGGAGTTCATTGCATTATGTTCCATGAACCATGTACATTTGCCCTCAGGCCCTCTAGGCCCATACAGTTAAACCTACTTATCAGAGATATTGACACATACTTGTGAATTCAGGACGAGGTTACCATGAAATATGCGTTCAATACAATGAAATATTTGGTTCAGTAAGGAGTGAATTGATTATTAAATTGTGGGTAAACTACTTACACTACTACTACTACATACATAGTTCCCCTTCTTTTGGTTTTTAATCTGAAATTATATTTTTGAAAGACTTCAAAGTCAATCAACAAATATCACACAGGGCAATGCACTTATTCGCCATGTGGCCCACTTCTCTGTTTGCACTTTCCATCAACCCAAGCATTACTTAGTTATACCAGAAGCCTTCCAACCTCCAATGCTGTAGATCCACCACATCATAATTTCCAGTGGATTCTGACTATGACCGTTGCCCTCCACTGGCAGAAGATCTGGAAAGAACCGTTTTAAAGCCCCAACATGCAGAATCAGTGAGGAACTGCTCTGCTGTATGGAAACAACTCAGTTCATGTTGTTCTCTCCCTTTTGAAAATGTTCAACTACTAGTCACAAGACTCACAGAATAGACTAACTGATTTACAATGGGCTCAGTGATTTAACAACTAACATGACTCAACATACTCAACTGTGTACAGTGTGACACCAAAACACAGTTACGCTTAAACCCACACTTGCATATGAGGCTCAGCTATGGGGTTTCTAAGTACCTCTTTTCATTCAGTGCATGAAGAATGCTTTGAAAGCCTAACACTACATTTCATTGTGTAGATAATCTTGTGGGCCAGTGAAATGTGACTATTGTCTTGTTGTTGATACGCTGAATGAACTCAGTTGTCCAAGACAAGCAAATATTGTAACTATCCAGAGAATGACAGCCATAAGGAAGAGTTTGTCAGTGCCGTACCAAAACTAGTAAACATACAAGTGGGTTTCAGAGGCATTTAAATGGAACACAACTGAAAATCATTCTCAGCCAAATCCTAGATAAACCTATGTATAAGTATGAATACGTTCATTGCAAGTGCAGCTTCAGTAGGAAGGGTGTGGGAGGTTTGACCTTGGTTTCTACCATGTCAATGAACTGAGTGGAAAGGGAGCCCACACTTCACTTTAAAAAGGGCTGCCATGTTGAAGGCTACATTGAATTGCAGAACGATTATCATCTAGAGAGATTTGAAGTTCATCGGGGTTAATGAGTCAAGGCATTTCTAGATGTAATGGCAAATTGAGCACAGGTCCTGAATCAAATTTCAAGGGCTCAAAGCCACTTTTTATTATTTTTTATATCAACCTTACTCTTAGCAACACTAACAGAACAGAAATAACAACAACAGGTCAGCCTGTTACTTATTAAATATCATTTTTATGTTGTTGTAACACTTCAATAATTATTACAAACCAGCTTCACAAAATTTAGTCCAGCACATAAAGGTTTGTTCATATTCTGTGTATCATAGATGAACAGAAGCTCAAATACATGTTTCACCGACCTGACTGACTGAATCCGTATTAATCCATCAGTTACAGCGTGTGACCCCGACATGTTTGTCCTTTTAATTTAGTGTATTGATCTCCTGGCTATGCTATAGAGGGGAGAGGATCTCACTATGGCTCCTAGCATTGTGTGTTATTATGGATGATTATGGCATGTGCCCTCACAGTGTCAAAATAAAGACCTTCATTTCATGAAATTAATTGGGACCAATGTAGCACTAAACCTGCCCAGCGACTGTATGTTCAAGTTGTGTTTAAACACATTCACCACATTCAGCCAGACAGCAAAGTAAGAATTCAAACAACATCTTGACTTCATCAGTTTTAATATGATATTTATGTCTCCCCTTTGATCATGAAGCTTGTCTGCCTGCCTGTGTTTGTGTGTGAAAGTCCTCCCACTCTTTCTGTCTCTGCCTCGCTCCGCCGTGTGCCGTTAACTGTTACAACACATCACGTTGCTACAATAGTGTCCCCATTGGACCTTCTTTATCACGCCAGTATGGTCTTCTCGGAGGCAAGCTGTTCATTTGGGTCTGAAAATAGCATGATGAGTGTTCTCGCAGGCTGAGGTGGTCATGCGATACCCAGGATGTGCCACGGAAGGGACCGGCCCCGCGGCTCTGATGTCATCGGCTTTTTTTGGAAAAGTTGTGCCTCAGGTTAGGCACTGTGCAGACTGTCTGTCTGTCTGTCATGGTGGGAAGCAGGGAGAAGACCCACCTCAGGTCATGAAGTTGTGTGTCTACACGTTTCAATATGGTCCGCAATGTTGAAGGACAGGCCTGTGATTGACGAGTGATTCTGAAAGTGATGTATCTGTCATGCGTGCTGCAGAAACTCTCTCCCATTGTATTGTAAATGGCTGATGGATTCGCTAGCTTGTTGCTATTGAAGGTGGTTGAGCTAAACTTGATAAATCTGAATTACTATAAATCTCCTTAAATGAAAGGGTGTCTGTAGACGTCCAAAAAATGGCTGATGCCTACGGTGTTCAGTCAGCAACACGAGTAACTATACCAATGCACAGACAGGATTCATGTGCAAATGTTTATTAAACTAGCACCCTGCTGCTACAATACCACAAACTGTAAATATAAACAATACTAGATGTCATGCCCTACATTGTACTGTTCAGCAAAACAACTATGGATATCTCAAAGCTGTGACAGTCCCTGGCCTTTTTACTTGACAGCAGAAAGATTTTCATAATCCCCACAGGCAACATGAGGATGTGAGATCTCCCCTCATTTATCCTCTATTCCCTCTAGGAATGGATGCAGTGCAATTTCCAACACGACAGTTAAAGGAGAAATCCACTATAAAACAAAATCTGCCTGTGTTATTCCTGCAGTCGTGGTCAGTTCAGTTAATATGTACAACTCTCCCACCGAGCTGTCAGATAAAACTAACATTCTGACTTTCTGGACTCGTACATTGTTGTTTGAGCTCCTACGTGCAACTGGGCTTTGTTTCACAGTACCAGTTTGAAACCAGAAAGTGTTCCCCTAACTCTGGATCACCCTGGACACTGCTAGCATGTTAAGTCAATCTGCTGTGCATTGTCAACAGCTCCAGAAAGTGTCGCGTGATGAAATAATCATCATCTTATTTCCAGCTTAGCTTTTGGAGAGACTTGTGCACATACACTTCCTTCCTGATCATAGGCTCAACGTGTGTTTTAAGGTGGATTTTGCATCATTGGTGTCTTCTATAATGATAGAGCAAATACTAGAGGATGCTAGATGACAAGGAAGATTATTTCATGTCTGTAGGATTACAAGAGAAGCATCTCTCATATTTCTGTCCATGGTCCAAGCTTTGGTCTCTCATACTGTAATGGTACCCTTGGGCTGCTTTCTTCTTCTGGGTATTTTATGGTGTTTTATTGCCAGTAATGAATCACAATAATCTCCTTCTCTCTGCAGTGGCTCCGTTGTTCTGTTAGCTAAGCAATGTGGCGCAAATAAAGATCTGGAATCACTGAAACTACAGCATACAGTAGGTGAGTTCTACAGCTGTTGATTTGATAGGCCTGACATTTATACTACAGATACACACAAGCCCTCCTGGTACTTGTAGGCTGCTGCTAGCTCTCTAGTGATTACTACTTTTCATCTACATCACAAAGTATTAGTTGCTACCATTTCACAGCCTGCTGACAGCGGAGCAGACAAACATGTAAAAGACAACGCAGGTAAGATCATGACAGGCTGACAAACAGATTTTGGTAATTGTCAATCTAAATATGTTGTTTTGATGATCATCGATACTGTGTATTTGCCCCACACACTCCATGGTCTTACTGATATATTGTATATATTGTTTAAGCGTCATTCCCTCCGGCATAAAGCCACAAATGAAGCCATTAGAAAACATTATGGACGTTTCTGTTTCATTACGGCGTTGTTCTCGGCTGTAATTGACGACACACACAAATGACTTGTGTCAAAGTAGCAATGTAGGCCAGGGCATTTCTCTGCACACAGAAAAGATAATTGTATCCTGCACTTTCTCTGCACTTTCTCTGGGATTTTATGTGCCTTCAAATGTTGAAATACTGCAAGCAGTTGGTCTTCATACTATAGAAGCTGCTTCTGCCGTGTTGCAGTACCAACAGTACGTAGCAAGTGACACATCTGTTTGCACTTCTGTGTAGGCGTTTGGGTTCCTTGCTAGTAAATGCAAAACAGAGCTCAGGCCTGAAGGAATTTAGTCATATACTGTATAGCTTTACCTCTAACTACCGAGCTTCACTGTTATCCTGGAAGAGAATTGATTTGGGGATAAAGTAGGAAGCCACCTGATGCAGTACTCAAAAACATGATTGGTTATTTCAAATGGGTTTTTTTTATGTCTGCTAACACTATTTAATTAACTATATCAAAGGAATATTGACTACAAGCATGAGGAGGATCAGGCCTAGTGAGACTGAGGGTTCAGAGAGTTAAGTCTGGGCTGGAACAGTTTATTTCTAAAACATCTTGATATATGTGCTGCGGCTGATATATCGCTGTAATCACGTTCAGTGATCCTGACTTCATTAGTTTGTCTGCGTGTCACCAGCAGACACATTCTTCTGATTATGTTAAACTACTCTAGACACACATTGCGTCAGCGCCACTGCCCCGCCCGACTCTACCGGTCCTGTGGGTCTCACTGAGTCTGACAGGGGTCAAGAGCAGTGTGATGGTTTCCCTCTGGGTCCGTCCACTGAGACACCCTCTCTCCACCCACAGTCACAGTGGTGGTAAACAAGTGTGTTTTCAATTAGCCACCTCAGAAGTCAGTTGCTTGCTAATGCCGACGAAAGACAACAGTGCCGTCAGCTGTCTCTTCCTAGCCGTATTACCCCGGGCTGCACCGTCTTCCAGGGCTTAAGGGGCAACAGCGAGCTGGAAAGTGCATTACACTAACTGGGTCTTTAAACATGGTAAGGCTCTTTTAATTGGGAAAGCAGATTGCCTCAGTCATTATAGAAACTGGTTTAGCTTCAGACAGCCCAAATGCTCCCTTAGTCCCCCTCATGAGATTCAGCATGAAGCCAGGGAGTGGCTTGTTGTTAAGGGTCCCTCTGTGCATTTAATTTTAGGCTCCAATGTTGTGAATCTATAGATGGGCGTGCGGCTGCTCGTAAAACAAACAAAAATAAAGTACGTGCCAAATCGTAAACGCAACGACGGTGTGTAAATTTTTTTTACACAAGAGTGGTGGAAAAATAAACCATAATAAGTAGTGTTGTTAAAAGAATTTACGGCGAGGCATGCTGGAGGATATTCCCAGCACAGAATATCTCACATCAACGTACCACTATACTAAATATCAGTAATCAAATTAGCCACACGCTGCAGCTTACCTACTATGTCACTTTCCTCTGTGTAATTAGTAAATGAGTTTAAAGTATGGTGTTTTATTTCATTCTAATTGAAACAATTTTCAAAAGGCTCACCATAACTCTCCGAGGAAGCTCTGCAATAATGGAATATTGAATCATAATTTCCCCAGTGGGATTGGCTTTTAAGCTGTTATTTTAGCTACCTCTCTCTCTCTCTCTCTCTCTGTCTCTCTCTCTCTCTCTCTTTCTGTCTCTGTCTCTCCCTTCCTCCACTTCTCATCCACAGAAAGTAGAGAATGGGCTGTGTCCAATGTAAGGATAAAGAAGCAGCAAAACTCACAGACGACCGGGAGACCAGCCTCACACAGAACTCGGGGTACCGCTATGGGTCTGACCCCACGCCGCAGCACTACCCCAGCTTCGGGGTCACCGCCATCCCCAACTACAACAACTTCCACAGTGCGGCTTCACAGGGGGTGACTGTGTTCGGAGGGGTGCACACGTCCTCACAGTCTGGAACACTTCGGTCCCGGGGAGGAACAGGTGAGGTTGTTTACCTGCTTGCTTACATTCACTGTCTGCAGATGTATGGAAGATGTGCAAATAACTTTTTACTAGTTATTCTTTATCAACTCCAGTCAGTTTTGGCAGCTACCAGGGTTCAGCTGATATGGGTTTTTGGAGGCCAGTTCAGATATTTTGTGTCAGTATTCTTCTTAACATTTGACCTTTTTCATGCCAAAAATATCTCATGAATCCTCATGGAAACCCATGCTAATGAAATTATTTTAGGTGGGTCAGCAGCCACAAAAAACAGAACTGAACAAGTAAATGAATAACTGAAATGTGCAAAGAAAATCAGAAATCAACTTTTCAGGTTTAATAGACTATTTTTGTGTAGCTGTGGTCAGGGAGGAATCTCGGCACTGGCCAAAAGGACAATATTAGTTTTCACTTGGTATTTGCTAGTTCCTCGTAAATTGGATGATCTCAAATTAACTCCATCAAGGTTTCATCACTGGATCCCTCGTTTCTTCATTTCTTTCTTCTTCCTTCCTTCCTTCTAAAATGAATGTGTCTCTGTTTCTTCTCTTATGTGTGATGACATTGTAGCGCTGTGATACATTCATCTTGCTGCACAAGATGAATGTCCATTGGCTGCAAGTTAATGGAAAACAGAGTGACCTAAATTATTGCCGGTTCTCAGCGAGGCACATCTGACGACCAGAGAGATCAGATATTGTGCTGAATAACGCAAAAGCGGTGCAGGGGTAGAGAAATAGATTTTACCGTTCACTCAGATCTCAAAGATACACACATGTAATGCATAAATTAACGGCATCTCTGTTTGATGTCAACTCTTGTAGACCTTTTATGAAGGTAGATTCTGACACAGATAGATGCACTGCATGTGTGGAGTCAGCATCATCAGCTTGTATGAATAAGACATTATTCCAGAAAGGTAGTGGTAAGCAACAGTCATATCTAAGATTGCAATGAGAAGACTACAGTAATAAAGTAAAGTCAACTGGAAAAGAACTAGAGCAGAAACATAACCTCGTCTGACCCCTTTTAACAGGGTGCCTGCAGATCCTGAAGTCTTAAAATGTGTTAAATTCTATTATCCAGGTTCAAGTGTGAAATTGGTCTTTTATTTCATTCCAACTGGCATTAAAAAGGTCTCAAAAAGTCTTAAATCTAAATTGATGAAACTGGCAGACACCCTGTTTAACACACAAGCATGTTTCCTTCTGAGATGTCGACTAGTTCTGGTCGATGTCGGGGGTGACTGAGAAGACACCGCATAGGCAGGGAAATATGCCATGGCTTTGTTGAGGCACAGGAGCTATGACTGTCCAGCTGTCCAGGGGAGATTCTGATCAAATCAGAAAATGAAATCATTTAACAGTTTCAGGCCTATTAAGAGATATGGAGACTTTAGGGCCGTTCCAAATCACATCAGATAAATTTGATTGGCCTCTAGAATTGAGACCACTGGCAGCATTAACTGTTTGCTTGCCATTCTTAGAGGATGCTCCCTCGGACAAAAACTGGTCTAAAGACAGACTGATGTTATTGTCATTACACAATAGGCAGCCCATGTGTTAGACAGCTGAACAAATCCAACAATAAAAACACAATCAAAAACATGCCTTGATGCTTTATCCATACAAATCACCTCTAACGTTAAACTACCAGAGCTAACCGCCCCATGTCTCTGTCTCCTGCAGGGGTGACTCTGTTTGTAGCTCTGTATGACTATGAAGCCAGGACTGAGGATGACCTCAGCTTCAGAAAGGGGGAGAAGTTCCAGATCCTCAACAGCATGTAAGTGTGAAAGCATCCTCATGACAGCATAGAGGGTGTCGGTCCTGTTTCCCCTCTTGTTTTTCTTCTTGCATGAATTTTGAGGCGCTGTATTGGAATGATTTCACAGGCAGAGGGAACGGATCTGTTGCTTGTAGAACCAATCTGTGAAACATCAGTCAAGGCCTGTAAAGGTTATTGTGCATGTCAAGCCAGGATTAATACCAAGATCTGTCATGATTCAGTGATGGTTTTCTGTAACAATGATTGACTGTTTGAATTTTGCTTCTGAGAAAAACAAGACCTCTTATGTAAGAATTGATGTGGAAATACTGTAGATATGATGGCTCGGCTTTGTCACAGCACAAGCATGTTATTCCTTGGATATGTTGCTTGTTTTGGTCTTCCAGACATAAACCCAGATCCAAGACTGGAAGTAACACATTTTATTTCCTCTGGTTACTGTAATTAAGTTCCTCCAGTATTATTGGTTTGTGTTAGCCTGGTTTCTGTTGCTGTTGCTAGCTAGTTCGCTAGCCGTGCTGGCTAGTTAGATAGTAGCAGAGGAAACATCAATATAATAATGTTATTGAATAATGGGGATGGCCATTTTCATTTTTTTAAAATCACAATCACTGAGTTACTATAATCCAATCTCACAATAAATTGTGTTGATTCACGCTTTACTTTATTTATGCACTTTATTTTGTGAAGTTGTCCTCTTGTCCTTTTTGCATTACATGGTACTTTACTTAAGTACTATCACACCGGTAATTTTGACTGAATAAGTTAGTACTCTTTTCACCCCTGCCTGGATCCGAACTAAACCCAGACCACAGCATGTTCGATGGTGATGCATCATTTTAAGCCTCATTCCATCAGGATTCTCAGCAGCCGTACAAATTGCTGTCCTTGCTCTCTGTTTTACTAGTATGACACCCAGTCTGTATTTGGAAGAGATTAGTCAGTGAAGCATTGGGAGCTCATGCATAGGAAATTGACTACATACAATTGTGCAACCTTTTTTGACTAGCTGTCTTCATTCAGCTCCCAGGGACAGGACACCCATGGAGTCTGACAAAACTCTGAATGTTTATTTATGCCTTATGTCTGCATGATGTGTTAATGTTGATCAGCCTTTCTGTTTATTCCATCTTCTTTCTTTCTTTCTTTTTCTTTCTTTCTTTCTTTCTTTCTTTCTTTCTTTCTTTCTTTCTTTCAGTGAGGGAGACTGGTGGGAGGCTCGTTCTCTCACTACGGGTGGAACTGGTTACATTCCCAGCAATTACGTAGCTCCAGTGGACTCTATCCAAGCTGAGGAGTGAGTAAAAGTTTTTATGAACACACACACACAACATATCCTACACACACACACACACACATGCAAGTTCCCAATCTCAGAGCCTCTGCAACAAGCAACATCTTCATCAGCGGTAAACAAAAATATTTGAGAGCCCATCATGCTGTCTGTTGTAAAATGTGGCATAATAGCACGTAAGTGTAAAAGATGGTACATTTTGAAAACATTTGAAACAAATTTTCAACAGCATAGTTTGATTATTCCTGTCCCTCCCTGCAGCTGGTATTTTGGTAAACTAGGCCGAAAGGATGCAGAGAGGCAACTCCTCTCCAACGGCAACCCCAGAGGCACTTTCCTCATCCGCGAAAGTGAAACAACCAAAGGTACTTTGACAAAGTAGCGTCTAACATGCTGATAAGTTGAGTAGGTAACACTTTACTTGGGTGCATCGCAAGCAGATTACAAGCCCATTAGAAACATGGATAAATGTTTCTAACAATAAAAAAACATCACTAAATTCAATTAAATTTGATATCATGTTATTTACAACATTGTTGCCCTGTATTCATCGCCTTTTTGCACATTGTGTTTATTACATCATATTCTATTTATTATCCTGCACTCACAATGTGCTTATAATGCGCCTATGATGCCTTACAATCCCTTACGAGCACCATTTCAAGTAAAGAGTTACCAGAGATTTTACTTGAGTCATCTTGAATCTTTTATTCTTTATCAAACATGTTGCCTTGTCTCTGCACTAGGGGCCTTCTCTCTGTCCATCCAGGACTGGGACGACATCAAGGGAGACCATGTCAAACACTATAAGATTCGCAAGCTGGACAGCGGAGGCTACTACATCACCACCAGGGCACAGTTTGAGACGCTCCAGCAGCTAGTACAGCACTATTCTGGTGAGACTCATACAGTAATTTGCTGGCTAGGATGAAATTCACGTCATTTGTTTTTTTTCTCCGAAAATGTTTTTTCTCCGATTGTTATGGCTGAAATACGTTAAGTACTAAGGGATGTTAGACTATAGAGAATGAAAATTAATTTGCAGATGTGCTATATTGATTTCAGACTTTTTCATACTATTCTAATGCAGTTTTAAATTCAAATTGTATGGTCAATCCAGCTAGGGCTGCAGGACTGTGCTGCCGACTGATAGTCCCGTGCCATAAAGGCATGCCTCGTCTGGCGGACCTGTCTGTCAAAACCAAAGACGTGTGGGAAATCCCGCGAGAGTCGCTGCAGCTCATCAAACGTCTCGGCAACGGCCAGTTTGGAGAGGTCTGGATGGGTGAGTATTGGTGTTTTTTTGGGGGACCAACTCGAAAATGGACAGTTGTGAGCAATGTTGCAAAACATCTGTTGGATCATGGAACTGTGTAAGACTTCCCCAGTAGATTTGCACCCCACCCAACATTACCCCAAGAAAGAAGCATTTATTTTGAGTGGTCCTGATAGGCTATTAGGAACTATTTCAGAATGAAATGTGGGCGTCATGTCCCTGATGTGAATAGGTTTTAATTGATACAGCTCTGCATAATCCCAGGGTCCACCTTAACCAGATCAAGATTTTACAATTTTTCTGATTGGATCCAGGACTAGGAAGGGCATTTAGAGCTGTCAGAACTTGTAGTATGTATCTGATAATTATGGGATATGTTTGTTATGTCTAATTAGGTTTCTGTGACACAATTTATCTCAACTCAGTTCAGGCACATCTTATTTTAGTTCAGTTCAGTCAAATAGAACTTATTTTATCCCACATCAGGCAGTTAAATCCCCCATGATCTGCTCAGATCTGAACATATTAGGGGCCATTTCCATAATCTAATCTGTTCTAATCATAGAATAGATTTTTTTTAAATGGAGATTTCAATTAAAAACAACTAAACAATTAAACTTTTAGTCTAGCTCTAAGATTAATCCATAAAATGTCCAGTATTGTTTGCCTCAAATTAAGCTATATGCTGTAGGCATATATAAATCAATGGAAATTAATTCCCTGTATTTCCTTGGAGCAATGATGTGTATTTACATAAATAGACTGTGACAGTTATATTTGGGTATGATAGATCTGATTACATTTAGAGTCAGTTAGACTGGAAGGATAGCCAGCGCTCTTAAAAAACAAGCATAGTGATTGCTGAATGAAGACACAGCTCATTCATTGTGTTGGCTATTCTTCCATTTTTTGCAATGTTTTGATCCCTTTGCACCACAATTTGTCTTCCTTTGGTTTTTGAGTTGAACGCCTGTCTGATTAACAAAATGAAAGATGCATCTCTGTCAGGGCGTGTTACACATAATCTTTGTTTTATGGTGGAAAAGTTTTATTCCTAAAGGATATAATATAATAACACATGAATACATCCTGTAAGATATTTTAAGTAACACGCTCAAGATAACTGAACTTAATAATATTCAGTGGAGTTTCACTTTCATTCACTTTCATTTTGTCAAATGGTGGATATCTCATTTTGATCTTCAAAGCATTTCTAATCCTGGAAGATCCGGCCTTGGGAATACCAGGCTTCACCTGCTTCTGGCTAACTATCCCTAAATGTTCGTCTCCTGTCAGGCACGTGGAACGGCACCACCAAGGTCGCAGTGAAGACCCTGAAGCCTGGCACCATGTCTCCCGAGTCCTTCCTGGAAGAGGCCCAGATTATGAAGAAGCTTCGACACGACAAGCTGGTCCAGCTCTACGCCGTCGTGTCTGAGGAGCCCATCTATATCGTCACTGAGTACATGAGCAAAGGTAGCACACTTTCAAACTGCCGCATGAAAACACACTATGGATATTACATTCATACACGCATGTATGCACACACACACTAAAACACACACTGTATATTTTTTCATGAACAGTGGACCTGCGTACACACACATTGATGCAACTACAGTATACGTGTTATATTGTGCATCCTGTGTGCCACGCCTGCAGTACTATACTAAACACAATTCATTACACAATCATACACACCCGCTTACTAAGTGTGGTTGTGACAGAAGTCATTTTGCTTAAAAACACTGAAATGTTCAGTTACCACAGTAATAACTAACAAATAAATGTCCAGGCTAAGTGTAATGTGTATGGCGGGCATCCCAGAACTGATGTCATGTTGGTTGCAATATGTTGCTCTCAGTTTTGATCCAGATCTGAGTTGAGGACTGGCAGTTGATCACGGTTGACAATCTGCTAGATTAGATCCCAGCTCTTTCTGTCCCCTCTCTCTGCTAGGGAGTTTGCTTGACTTCCTGAAGGATGGAGAAGGTCGAAGTCTCAAGCTGCCAAATCTAGTGGACATGGCAGCTCAGGTACACTCTTGAAATTGATTGATCATAAATTGTGATGCTGTAGACTGTAAATGTAGGTTAATCACTACCACATCCTAAAAAGCATAATAGCATAATTCACTTCAGTCAACTTTCAACTATTGCCCAGCATTTAAGCTCAGTGATGCAAATCTACAGCTATTTTCAGTCTTAATGTGGTTGTATTAATCTTGAAACCAACCTTGAAACCACAGTTATATGACGTGCACTGGAATAATGACTCTATTTCCCAGGTGGCAGCAGGCATGGCGTATATTGAGAGGATGAACTACATCCACAGAGACCTCCGTTCTGCCAACATCCTGGTAGGAGACAGCCTGGTGTGTAAGATCGCTGACTTTGGTCTGGCCAGGCTCATAGAGGACAACGAGTACACTGCAAGACAAGGTACTGGTCACAGACAGCAGAGATTATCTTGTGACTGCTATGCTATCATAATATCTAACTGGTATTTGACTTTTAGTGGTGCTGTAGTCAGCCACAGTTGGGTGAACGTTAAGAGAAAGATTGCACCCCCAAAAACCACATCTTCTTATAAAAATGTCATCGTCAGAGGAAAAAGTTGGTGTGGTGTTAAATGACTTATTCCATGCTGGGAATTCAGAAAACAGATCATACTGCATACACCCACACACTTCTATGAGCAGGAATTTGTCTTGGTGACTCACATATTGACATAAGTACATGTGGTTACACAGGGCACAATGATAACAAGACACATGTACTGCAAGGGACAGTGCAGGACTTCAGTTAGTAGAGTACACATGCCTACATGCTGTGTTTACCAAAAGCGTTTAATCACTCTTGTTGGAAGGAAGAGGAAGTATAGAAGTATAACAGGCGGACCTCCAGTTGTCATCCTGGCAACATATTCTCATATACTCATTTGTTAGTGTCTTAAGTGTTTACTTGTTCTCCCTGGTCCAAATCCAAACTGAGACAGAGAAAGGAGATAATGTAATTGTTCCTTTTCCCCCTGTGGGATGTTATCATTTCCTCATTTCTGTGCACTGATGAAATCACAGATGTAGAGAGAAAAAAAAAAATACAATACAGTGAAGATTGGCCTACTTACTCCTTGGTTTTCCTTAAAGAAGCCATTACTTCAGTTCTGTCTGTATTTTTGTCTTTAAATGCAACAGTAAAATCAAGTAAAGCATTTTAAAGTTGCAGCTGCCCACTTATCAACCATAGGTCTCAGCGTTTTGGGATGTGACTTTTCAAAACTTTCAAATTACGTTTCTAAATTTGTTTTTTAAGGTGCAAAGTTTCCCATTAAGTGGACTGCTCCTGAGGCTGCGCTCTATGGGAAATTCACCATCAAGTCAGATGTATGGTCGTTTGGCATCCTGCTGACAGAGCTGGTGACCAAGGGCAGAGTGCCCTATCCAGGTGAGAGGGTTTAGCACTGTATATTACGTAATCAATGCTTGTACTGACAATGTCACTCTGGCTCCTTACCCTTGTGTAGTGATTAATGAAAACTAAAAAAAACACCCAAAGCAATATGTGCATTACTATACATTTGAAATGTTCTTTTGGTCCTTGTCTGCCACCCACATTACTTTCATATTACTTTTACATTGTAGACATTTGGCTCTTAAAGTGGTAAATCCACAAGATTTAATTTTGTTGATTTTGGCGACTTCTTTGGTGCTACAGTAAGCGCTTGTTGCTGTGGTGTTTTTGCACTACACTTCCCAGAGATCACTTGGCAATCAAACAGTGTCAGTGCCAATGTCTTTTTCATTGGATTTTCTGTTGATGAAGCTCTGACTCTCTGTAGGTACTGGTGTTTTCTTTGTCTGTTCAGCCATGGTGGCTATCACTGCTCATGCTAACTACCCAGTTTTTCTTTTTCCATTTATTCCAAACAAACCCCTGCTGCTTTTGCCGGAAACGTAAAACACATCATTTCCTGTGTACCAGAGGATCTTTCACGGGAAAGGTTGACCCAACACCGGGTGTTTAGAACAGCAAATGTCAAAGTTTTTATTAACCGGGTATAGGTTGAATCACTATTGTTTTTAGCAATTGGCAATAGAGAGCAGTAAAATGAACATTTATTTATGTGAATATGTCTCAGATTAAGGAAGGAGTAAGGTGTGTCCAGACAGTATGAACGCAGAAAGAGAAGGAAAAGGAAGATGATGTAAGAGCTAACGAAGGAGATGGATTTTGTTTTTGAAGAGCCTTTATAGTGAGTTCAGGAGAGCGGCTAAGATTCAGTGGGCAGAGGGTGACGTGAGGTACTTACTTCTTGAAAACATGAGTTGTTGACTCTGCTCTTCTGACTTATTGCCTCCACGTTCCTCTCCCCAGGTATGAACAACCGCGAGGTGCTGGAGCAGGTGGAGCGAGGGTACAGGATGCCGTGCCCCCAGGACTGCCCCATTTCCCTGCATGAGCTGATGGTCCAGTGCTGGAAGAAGGACCCGGAGGAGAGGCCCACCTTCGAGTACCTACAGGCCTTTTTGGAGGACTACTTCACTGCCACTGAGCCTCAGTACCAGCCAGGGGATAATCTCTGAGCACTGTCGCTGCCATCCCATATTATTCACACAGTGGCCACCAGAGGGCCACACACCACCAATTCTCTTGTCATGCTGTGGCGAGGCGAGCGATCGAATAACTAACTCATTGACAGACTTCTGACTTCCCTGCCTCATGCAGGGACGACCAACTCACTATCACTCTCACACTTCCAG
>CABFOQ010036428.1:19999-37372 GCA_900660455.1 Gephyroberyx darwinii | reverse complement strand
CACACACACACACACACACACCGATGGCAGTGAGCTACCATGCTGGCCTGACCATCGGGAGCAACCTACTCTACCACTGAGCCACAGCCGCCTCTATATAAAGCCAATATTAGTTAGTTGATCATAGACGACTCAACACTGCCTGGCAGGTTAATGGCGTTAGCTAACATTACACAGTCGGCTGGTTCTGGTTAGCTGTTAGCATTAGATTATTTTGCTCATAAAAACTCCTCCAACTTACCACAAATGAGAGGAAGTTCTTTAATTGTGCACACTTTAACCTCGCCGCAGTTACTCTTTGTGGCAAAAGGTGTTGAAGTAGCGGCTAGATAACGTATTTGAGTAAAATCTCATTCATTACTATGTGAAATAAACTACCGCGCAGGAGCAATGTGCTCAACCTTTGACACGGGAACTACATCTCTTCTTCTTCTTTGGTTTGTATCAGCGGTTGGCAACCAGTGTTAAAGGTGCAATTACCGCCACCTACTGAACTGGAGTGTGAAGCAGAGATTTCAAGCATTTCATTCATGAAATGTCAACTAAGCCAGCCTGTTATTTGTGTTCAGGAGACATGGTTGAAGCCATGTTTGGACTTTGTAAAAAAATAGGTAATAAAACAGTAATAAGACAAATAAGTAAATAAGTAAGTAAATAATAAGTGATTAAGGAGAAATAAGATCAAACAGTAATCAAAACCAAATGGTAATAAGGTGCAGAGAGCAGTGTAGTATAAATAATATTTAAAAAGTATTTACCTAGTAAGAATAAAATATAATAAAGAATAATAATAGAGATATTTACAGAATGAGGTAGACAAAACAGTTATGCAACCTTAAAGTGGCCAGTGTGTGGGGGTAAGGGTCCAATCGTGTGTGTGTGTATGGTGTGTGTGCAAGTGTTAGTGTCAGCAGTTCAGTAGCCTGATGGCTTGTGGGTAAAAACTGTCTCTGAACCTGCTGGTTCGGGTCTGGATGGCAATAATCATCATAATGGCAGTAATCATTATACCTGCATCAAAATCAATTCCCAAGAGCAGTGGAAGAATGAGGAGGAAAGCTATGCCATGGTGGACAGAGGAATGTAGTGAGGCAGTGATGAACAGGAAGAGAGCTTTTAAGTTATTAAAAAGGTCTCATAATTTCCAAGATTTGATCCACTTTAGTAGAGCATATTATTATGAAATGTGTATGAGACAGAGGGAGGTTATGAAAGCAGAGTTGAGAAAAAGCAGGATACAAGAATTGACACTAAATGGAGTTTTGAATGTGAATAATGGAGCTCGGCTAGGACCCTCCTACCAGAGGGGAGTGACTCACAAACTCTTTGAGTCACTCCCGTCTGCGGTCCATCAAGACCAAAACCTTATACCACAAGATGCCTTTACAGTACTTACTTATATTCTTGTTTGTTTGTTTTTTCTTGCTATGTTTGTTGTATATTTGGCAATAAACTTGTTTCTGATTCTGATTCTGATTAAGGAACATGGGGATAATGTAAAGAGTAGCTTGGCCCGCACTCCGGAGCAGTAGGGGGTGATACAGTCACAAAGAAGAACTCAGCAGTGGGCGGTAGTGCAACACTTCAACATGCCAACCGCAGTAAAAAGAAGAGACGAAGAAGAAGGACGTTCCAGCATGGGCTTCACAACAATCTGGTTGCTAGGTGTTTTGGCGTCCTCTCTGTACGCCGTTGCTAGCTAATGTACTAGCTAACTTGTGTTGTTTTCAGCCACACGAGCTAAAACCGTGCAGAATATGGATTGCAGATCATCATATCTAACGTATTAAAACATGAACTGATATTCAAGATACATTATATGCGAAAGAGGTGAGGCAAAATGTTCTCTGTTGTTAAGGTTTTATTACCTTTGTTATGTAGATAACGTCAGCTGATTAGCTTACTAGCTAACGTTAGCTCGGGAAAAATAAGGTTTTCAAAAGTAGATATTGTAGAATATTTTGTTATATTAATTGTGTTTCTTTGACCAGCACCACCTCAGCCCGGTTCTTCCACTGCCACAGTCAACCCTGCAGTCACACTGAACTGAAAACATCCATACTCCTGAGTATGGAGCACACGGCCATTTCCAAAGGAAGCTCAGAGAAGACGTGGAAGCTGTAGAACACATTTTGTTTTTTATTCTTAGTTACAAAAAGGTTCTTCAGAGGAGGTGGAGCTGACACCTGCAGCAACCTCCATCTGCTGGTAAACTGTAAATAAAGATGTTTTTTTATACAAAATGAGTGTCATCTGGGATCATACCTGTACGACTTTTGCAATATTTTCTGCACTTTTATTCTTTTAGGCTTTCTACCTCATTTGAAATGGGTCAAACAAGGTCAAATGAGGTCTAGAAGAACCAGGCTTCTGTGACACTAATCCATTTTGAAAGTTTCATTAAAGAGGAGGAACACTTTTTGGTTGTATGATTTGTCTGTGTGCAAGAGTTTAAGTTTAAGTGTTCCGGATAACAAATAAAGTGCATCTCAAACTTCCTCAAACTTTGAAACAGTTAAAACCATATTTAAATACATGGTAGCCACAGCCTGTACTGGGATTTGTGTTTTTGTTGTAACTAGGCTTAAACTGAATTAAAGATGGAGCTGAAAGCAGCTTGTGTGTGTGACACTGACTTCTCAGAGTCAACGGTAATAGATGTCACAGGATGGAGAGGAACGCTGCCAATAATGCAGACTGCTGGTATGAGCATAGGAATCCCAAATCTTCAGGAGTGTGCATCTTCTACTACTGAAAGTGGGGATGCTGTAGCTAGAAGTCTATACCCTGACACAACGACAGATTTAGAGATTTTGGGGCCCTCACTCTTTTCAATCCATCCTTTCTATAGATTACCTTCAAGCAGAGGCTGAGCAAAGTATACATGTAGGGCTAGAGCTCACTGGAGCTCGTTGAGCTTGGAGGCAGTGGTAGTATTGCTAGCAACAAACACTATGTAGGTATGTAGGTACTTCATTAATCCCCAGGGGGAAATTTCTTTGCTACAGCAGCCAAACACAGATAATCAACATAAGACAAGGCAAGGCAAGTTTGTTGGACCTTTCATACACAAGGCAGTTCAAAGTGCTTCACATGAGGCATTAAAAGACATTTAAAACAAGGACATTTATAAAGACTTTTTAAAAAGAATAAAATAAAATGAATGAAATCACAGTGCAAAAAGAATAAAAGTCATATGGTAAGTTCTAGTCCAGCAGTAAGCGGTGGTGAACAGAAATGTTTTTAGTCTGGACTTAAAAGTGACTGATGTGGGAGCAAGTCTCAGTTCTTCTGGAAGTTTGTTCCAGCTATTTGTTGCATAGTAGCTAAATGCTGCTTCAGCCTGTTTGGTTTTAACTCTGGGAACAGTTAGCAGACCTGTCCCAGATGACCTGAGAGGTCTGGAGGGTTCATATTGGGTGAGCATGTCAGAGATGTATTTTGGGCCTAGACCATTTAGTGACTTGTAGACGAGTAACAATATTTTAAAGTCAGTTCTCTGACACACTGGAAGCCAATGCAAGCACTACAATAGCAGAAGTTGATTCTTTGATGAAAAAAGGTTTTATTTTCCTCTTTTTTGTGTCTGTCATCACTTGGGTCGCTTTGCTTCATGTTTTTACTTTTCTCACAGCAACTGTGGGAAAGTAAATGAGTTTAAAGTCAAGTGTCAATATAGTACTAGAAGTCAAGTGGAGTAGTTCACTGTAGCCTGACTGAGTAGGGGGAGGCCATGACTCAAGCGTGAATTTGAATGTCTTCTTTTGCTGTAACGAGAGGAGAGGTGGTTTTCAATGAGTACATTTTTTAAACATGAAAAATAAGCATCTAGTACTTGATATACTTGTTTTTTGTGAGGCCCTGGCTGCCAGGGCCTGAGGCAATCCCCTACTGTTGCCTCATGGTAGACCGGCCCTGCCCTTACATAAAAGAACTAATCCTATAATACGTTTTAAAAGATTACTGTACAAATATTACAGCAAGTCCACATAGGAATATTATACTGCTACCATAGGAGATAAAAAATAACACAAAGTACGATGAGGTCCTGATGAACTCCACAGACACACTAATAGTCCTATAAGAATATTATACAAATTAGGGTTCAACTGATAGGGGCACATACCAATATTTTTGTATTGAAGCTGTTGATAGATAGCTGATATTAAATACCTTTAAATTTGGCCATACAAGTATTCAGTGTTTCAGGGAGGAAAGGGAGGTTTCATTCAGTGTCAGGGAGGAAAAGCTTCTGAAACATGAAGCATTTAGACTAGCATGGGACACAAACCAGACTAATGAAACGATGGATGACATGACTGACCGATATCTGATATTTCATAAAGATATCAGCACGATGAATTGGCAAATGAATATATTGGTAGGTTGGGTAGGTTGTGGAGATGACGTCACATTTGACTCACATTTTATTCCTATAGGGACCCTGTCTCTGGTACTCAGTGGTGTTTATAGCAACCTTATATGATTTCCTGTGGTATATTTTTGGATCTTCATGACATTTTACTGACTTCCTGTCATGCGTGGATTTTTTTCCTATTGTGTGTGTATTATAAATCAGGCAGTGTATCATGATGCAGTACACTGACATTGGTTTGTACGAACTTCTGGCAGTATTCCTGGTACAGTGATGAACAGAGGCTTTGCAGTTACGTCACAAATCTCCTAGCAACCAAGTGAGGAGAACCAAGGAGGATGGGTTGTTGGTTAAAGTCTAAATATATACCGACCAACCTAGAAAAAGAGCTAAAAGACTATTATACTATATGGTTAGGTAGCTAACAAGCTGACATCATCCAATCAGTCAGTCAATCGATCAGTTGTATCAGTGATGAAATGATCAGTTCCGTCAAAACCCGCGCAGTAACCAAATCCGTTCAAACCTGTTGAGACGACAAAGTTGCGTAAGTGTAGAAACACGAGGTTGCGGATTTAATCCGGTTATTTTAGCGTGGGCTATGAAAGTACTCCTACATTTGACAACCGGAAGTGATCTACTCCTTGCATGAAATTGCGTAACGGAGAAGCGCCGTGCGTCCCGTGCGGCACTAATCGCTGCGCTGCGCCCGTGCTGTGTGTGCTAACATGTTGTTTGTTGTGGCAGATCGCTACCGTCGGCTTCACTGTTGGTTGTGCAATGTTTGAAAATGTAGTTGTTAGTTGGGACAAGGGCTGCTAGCGTTACCTTCTCGGTGAGCGTGTTTCTACTGCGAGCTTCACAGGTTTGACTTACGATGCACGGCGGGACTGCGGACACGTCGGAGATATTTGCAACGTTGTACTTTACTGTTTTATGCCTTTTGAAATAATATAGTTGTCCCAAACCGGTTGCAAGATGACCCTGCGTTGGAGTTTAATTGGACGCACTGTCGCCTGGATTAAGTCAGCGGCTCTGTCTGGCAATGACTAGAATAGAAATTTAGTTTGAATGATGGTGGTGATTAGTTTAGGAGAAGAAATAACCTTGCAATAAGAACAATGGACTATCGACGGAAAAAGAAGTTGACGTACATCACCATTGGTCTCATGTTTCTTCTTAGTGGTGTCGAATATGGTGAGATATGAGACTGTTTTTATTGTCCCACTAGCAAGTTGGCAGTAATATGGAGCAAAATAAGACAGAACGACAAATAATTATCAATGACACACAATGTCAACAAACATTGTAATGTTTTCATTTGGTTGTTACATGCCCCTGTAATAATAATGATAATAATAATAATAATTATTATTATAATAAAGCCTATTTCATAATAACAAGGGGAGATTTTAGATAATCTGTCATATCTGATAAATCATGACCAGTGTATATATATATATATATATATATACTTTGTGACTGAGCTTGAGTTATATGCTGAATGCCATAGGGAGTAGGGAGGGTATATACTGTACTTTTTTCCTACTATAACTGCAATAAAGTCAGCATGGCTGAGGAGCAACTACTGGGATTAAGGGGGATTAATCTGATGGAAATTGTTGATGGTTTGATTGAGTTTATTGTTTCAAGAAAACACCACTCTTTTTTTCCTTATCTTCTCTCCAACTTTTCTGCTGGAATAGGTTATTCTATGTTATCTTGTCAGCTGACAGGGAGAGCCCACACTTATTCTACTTAGTCTTTATATGAGCCTATATGGAAAAGTGCCTCACTATGCTGTAAACCCTGTAATGTTTGACTCAACTTTGAGGTTAGCACATTCTTTAGGCCTTTAGGGGGAGGGGGGAGTCAAGCAAGCATTCAATTCAGGGCTGCACAAAATAGTATTGTTATAGAGGATGAGCTGTTGGGCCTGTCGTGTATAACCAACTTCATTTAGAGGTTTAAGGCCGAGCATGAAGTGTCCTGCTGTTTTCAATGCTGACAGAAACAAGGCTTAATAGCTAAATTGCCTGTTAAATATTAGACAATTTAGGAACCCTGGAAACTGGTGGTCACTAGTGCTGTTGCAAACAAGGTCTCTGTCAGTATAGAGAAACTGTGGCATTCCCTAACTGAGAAGAAATTCGGAACAATGATTCCCTCCCAGGAATTTTATGGCATCTGACGTTATTTCCCTAATTGTGTCTGCTGACTGGGAAATTGAATTTGCATTGTATCGTGTCAGCACTGTCTTTTTGCCTACCTAATAATGAACTTGGAGCCACTGAGGATAAAAAAAGAGCTTCCACTGCAGTCAAAGTCCAACTTCAGTTTGTTCAGCCAGTGTCTGTCTTTAATGCCAGCTGGGTGACACAGGTTCAAAGCTGCACAAGGCAACATTTTGTATGTAGAAGTACACCTTCTCATTTTACCAGCCTAAATCACAAAGTTACATCCCATTCCTGCTAATTGAGACCCTGTAAATTGGCTCTATTTGCCCCTATTAAATTCTGGTGTTGGGTATGGGAGTGATGAACTGTCTCAGCAGGCGCTCTAGATAAAACTGGACTCAACAACAATAGATCTTTCACCTCTCGTCCCTTTGGTATCCTTTGCTAAAAAAGCGTCGCAGACGGGCCGGGTTGGTAAACATGAGGTTGCTGTGTGCAGTTTAGCGACATCATGTTGCAGAATTGAAGTTAAAAATCCCATATTATTCAGTTTTGGTGATTTTTGTTTTCAAATACGCGATGGCTAAGGACAAAAACATGTTAAATTTAATGCATTTGAAGACTAATGTCTCGCAGGCAAAGCAGTTCCAATACTGGACCCTGACTCACCAGCTTCTCTAATTCAAATAAGAGAAACTTGTTGAGTTGAAATGCAAACTGGCTTGATTTTGGATGGATTTAATTTTTTTAGTGAGGGCAGCCAATCAGGACCAAGCCCAGTTGTGATGCGTTTACTGGAGTTGGTCTGAAACTCCCTATAGAAAGATGGAGTTTTGAAAATGCAATACCTACTGGCTGACAGAGCTCAGCCTCTGTGCTAAACATCTCTGTAGGCCACAGGAGAAGGGATGAAATAAACACTGCTGACATAATGGAAGACAGGGATGCCATGGGGATGCAGCCTAGGTGATGAGGGGTAGGTGCAGCCAGTCCAACAGAGATTTGGGTAAGATGACTCAGTGTCACCGGGTTGGAAGCTGCAGGTTCAGCAGAAGCAGAAATGTGGACAATGCTGATCATGAAAATGTGATATTGTGTAATACGTTCTCCTCTCTTCTCCTGTCTCATCTCAGCTGTGATATTGCCCACAATATGGAGGTACCTGCAGACTCTAGGAGCTGCGCCCTACTTCCTGGGTCTGGCCCTATCAGCATTCAGCCTGAGTGGCCTCCTAGCTGGACCGCTGTTTGGCCAGTGGTCTGACAGAACACGAACCACCAAGAAGGTCATCCTGTTTGCCAACATCTTCGAGATAGTTGGTGAGTCGCGTCCAGGGTGGACACGCCTAAACTCACATTGTCCAGCTTTTTACTCGTAGAGTAGAGTTGAACTGCCTTCATCATACTGAGGATATGAAGATAGGGTTTTGTTAAGGGAGAACAGAACACAAATAAAGTTTTTTTTCTGTGATTGATTTTTGTTCATATTTGTTTCATTCCAGAAATGAGAGATCCACTTTTACAGACTGGATCCTCTAGATTTTAGAGCTATTTAATAATTCACTTTTTTTAAATGCAAAATTCATATATATGGTTTTGGAATAGAATTAGAGGGTTTTGATTTTAACTAAAGTGTTACTGATCTATTCTCATTGCTGTTCTGTTCTGCTCCATTCTGTTTTTCTTTCTATCTATCTGTCCACTCTGTATTTTTTCCCACCCGTTTTCACTCTCTAGGTAATATCATGTACTTCATGGGCTACTCCAAGTGGCTCTTACTGTCAAGCAGACTAGTGGCAGGTGAGTCTGTACAAAATGACACTGGGACTGAAGACCCATTTGGCAGCTGTCAAGCCTGTAGTACAGAGCTGTCACACCAAACCGGCACTGCTGTCATATAACCTCATTTAAAGCTGCACGAGTCAAGATTCACATGTAAAACCTGTCTTATTAGTCTAAATCCCAAGTTGAGGCTGCAACAGACAAGAGCATCCCATCCCCACAAATTGAGATGCTGTAGATTTAATTGTCCAGAATGAATTTCAGGTTTCAGATATGGTCACTGGGGGGAAAGCTAAGCTCACAGGAAATGATAAATCAAACCACAGTTGAACCTGATGTAAAAAAGCCCTAGAAACTTCAACTTGGACAAAAAAATGAGTTCCAAGGAGTGTTCAGTTTACTGACATCGTGTTACATGATTTCTGGGTAATGAAGTCCTTCAAACTTTAAAAAAAATTCAGTTATCTTCCTCTCCCACTTCGGGTCTCCAAAGCCCCAAGTTGCAGTTTTAGATGCATGTTTGAATGATCAAATGCTTTCTTGGGGTTCTGGATGGTTAGACTTTTCACAGTAAATATAGTGAATGTATCGACAACCCGTGTAGTGAACGGACAACTTCCTGTTTCATTCACTCCTGAAAGCACTGCCCTCCCTCAAAAACTATCCTGGATTGTCTTTTTTTTGCAAAGCCCTTAATCCACCGCAGCTCAGTGGCACCACGGTTAATGTTTGTCATTGAGTGAATTTGAAGTAGACACGACTCAGTCCGCCTGTCCTGTGGAAATAAACATTTTAGAGTGAGAAAACTTTTCTTGTGAGTTCAGGATAAAAGAGTTTTCAGTCTATTGCATCTTGATCATTTTACTGATGATGGTCTGATGGACCAAAGCGCCAAGAGCACAGTGCCCTATATCTCCTCTGCTAGGACTTTGGTCGTTTTTACTTGTATACATAAGATTATCGTGTATACAAAGGACAAACCCCGGGGAGCCAGGGACCCATATTTACACAGTTGCTGTCTCTGATAGGTTTTGACCAATATGAGTTTTGGAAGGCCGATAATGATATTTTTATATTGATATTGAAGCCACTGATACCCCATATTCACTATCTTTAAATGTGACCATTTTCCTGTCATCTTCATACCTCTGTGTTTCCCCCAGAAATGTGTTCTTGTCCAGATGGAAAAGCCTCTGAAACAGCATTGGGACCATCATGGGACACTAAACCTCTCTAGTTCTTTTAGGGTTAGCCGCTCTTTAATGTAGTGTGACCCACCACACCGATTCAATGGCAGGAAAACTCTGGGATAGATTATTACCTTTTTTAAATTAAGAATTTGCTTACAAAAAATATCATTAAATAATTAAATCACTAACTCAAATGCAATGAAATGAAATGAAAAGTTTTCTAGTTTTCATGCAGCTCTGGTCAGGGAGGAACCTTCATGATATCGGCAGTGGACGATATTGACAGGCCAATAGCCGATATTTAATAAAAGGCCAATATCAGACCGAGATATCAGCAACCCGACGCATCAGTCTAACCCTATTCTTAGATACATTTGGGACACATGGTGAGATATGATATGATCGGGTGATGATGATGTGATCATTGCAGTACATATCCCTTTCAAATGACGCAGGGCTGAAGTCATAAGAAAGCCTCTGTCTCCACGGTGTACTTCTGAAATCTCTACTTTCTTTAGGGATCGGCACCGGCGCTGGCTCATCCATCTTTGGCTTCCTGACCAGAAGCACTGCCCCAGAGGACAGGTCCACTGTATTTGCTGCTGTCATGGCATGTCGACAAGCTGGCCTTCTGATTGGTCAGTGCTAGTCGATCACATCTATCAGATACTCTCTTTTTGCCGTGTCTGAGGTGTTTGTCACTGCTGATCAGTAGGGGAATGGTTTGGAGCGGTTCATTCAAACTCGGTACCATTCGGTTTGTTTGTCTAAATAATTTAATGTGCCGTCATGTCGTAACGCCGCCATTGTCTTCCACAGGTCCAGCGTTCAACATTTTCCTGAGGCTGTGTGACTTCCAGCTGGGTCCTTTTGTGGTCAATAAATACACTTCACCCGGGGTAAGGACCAAAAACACTAACACGTACAGTACAAGATATTGATTGGACTTTTTCTTTAGCTTCCTATGTAGTAGTATTCAGGAGGTGGATTTTCTCTGCAACTCACAAAAGCCATAAAGGCTTATCATTTGCAATATAGAATCAATAAATTGTTGAGAATGACAGCTCTATCATTATTTCATGAAATACAGTTTTAATTTGAATTTTGAATTGAATAAATGGACAATCGTAAATGGACAAACTGTATTGGCTGGTGAAAAAGTGAATTAATTGTAGAATTTTCTTCCATATTGTTGGTAGTGAGCGGTCTGTAGAGAGTGCTTCTCAATGCGCCACGGAGAGCCAAGAGTCTGCAGGTTTTCATTCCAACCAAACAGGCTGAAGGTGTGCAAATCAGTGGGATTAGCTGCTGTAGTGTTTGCTGGAATGAAACCTGCATCCTGTTGTTCCTCCATGACGGTTAGAGCATGTTGTACAACCCTTGGGCCGATGAAAAGCATTCAAAACGTATACTGATCAGCCACAACATTAAAACCACTGACAGGTGAAGTGAATAACATCGATTATCTCGTTACAATGGCACCTGTCAAGGGGTGGGATATATTGGGAAGCAAGTGAACAGTCAGTTCTTGAAGTTGATGTGTTGGAAGCAGGAAAAATGGGCAAGCGTAAGGATCTGAGCGACTTTGACACGGGCCAAACTGTGATGGCTAGACGACTGGGTCAGAGCATCTCCAAAACGACAGGTCTTATGGGGTGTTCCCGGTATTCAGTGGTTAGTACCTACCAAAAGTGGTCCAAGGAAGGACAACCGGTGCACCAGCATGTCCAGCACATCTGTGGGATGTGCTGGAAAAACAAGTCCGATCCATGGAGGCCCCACCTTGCAACTTAAAAGATTTACAGGATCTGCTGCTAACGTCTTGGTGCCAGATACCACAGGACACCTTCAGAGGTCTTGTGGAGTCCACGAGGGGGACCTACACAATATTAGGCAGGTGGTTTTAATGTTATGGCTGATCGGTGTATCGGCTCAGACAAGTGCATGACTTCTGAGATAAGGTGTAGTGAGTCAGTGTGAGGCCAGTGATAGCACTAAACGTCTGAGTGAATGAGGGGTGGTGTCCCAGGAATGTTTTCACCGTAGGGCGAAGTCGACAGACCTGCTTCAACAAGTTATCTGCAGCTTATAGTAGCTGCCCGGCACTACAGGTCATGCACTGTCCAATGTGAGGAATAGGATATTTAATACTATATTATTAAATTACTTAGGTATTTAATGTTTAATAACAGTGACAAAATGTCATTGTTCATTGTTCATCGTTCATCGTTTTATTGGCCATTTGCGACAAGTACAAGTACAAGCACATTGGAATTCTTACTCCTGATCATTCCACCAGAACTCACTATATATGAAGAATATAAACAGAATATGTACATAATGTCAGGTCCAGTGTTTAAAATGATAAAAGTGCTACAGGAAAGTACCAGCAGTACTTTAGTAAAGTGACTGATGCTGTAGATAGTCCCGGGGAGTCCAGTCTCTATATTAAGTCCCATAATAAATATATCGCATTGAAAGGGGACTGCCAGTTTCACTCCAAAGCTTGACTGGCAAGCAAAGTTGCTTGTTTTTTCAATACAAAGAAAATTGGTTTGCTAGCATTGTTTAGACACTGGAATTGACTGTGATTTTTTCAACTGTAGTCTGCTGATCATGCCTGTGCAACTGCTTTTAAACAGTTGTAGTGGGAAGGAGCTGTACATACAAATATGAAATCATGCAAAAACAGGTGTTAAAGCTTTTAAATGCCCACTCATACAAACACACCGTTGATTCAGTTGCTAGGTTTGTATTTGTCTAGACAACTCCCACAATCTCCCCAGTCTCACTGAGAGTGAGTCATTCAATGGACTGAAAGACCGAGGTTTATACCGGTGTTCCCATGCCTGATTTCTTCCCACAAGTATGATGAGGAATTGCATGTGCTATCAGCAAGGTGTTAAAGTCCAAAACGTACAGTTTCTATTGGCAAATAGTGTGGATTTCTTGCATGCCAACATACTGTTGACATCTTCCTAAAATGAGAAAATGTGGCCAACTAGGCAGAGCAATGTAATTGTTAACAATTTTCAATTTTCACTTTCATTTATCTTTTGCATTTTGAGATGCTGATTGTTGTGCTAACAATCCTTTTAATCCACAGTCATTGCACGTAAACACATTCTTTTAACTGTGCCATTAGAAGATGTTTTAATGGCCAACTTGCCACCGCTGTGCTGTGTTAGGGTGTGTACATTCATAGGTGGTGAAAGCCTGAGTCGGATCCAACAACACTCCCACGTGAACACACCCACAACCCTATGAAGAGGCCAAAACAAGCATGAAAGGGTGTGTTTGTGTGTCAAAAGGCTTCAGATTTTTTCTCCTGTGTTTGCACATTATTCTTCATATAGTCTAATGAATGGTTTGATTATACTCATTCAGATCAACCCGATGTGGTCGATTGCCTTCTGAGTTTTGTGAATGTTGCTGTGATGAAGCTGCAGGCTGGACTTAGTGAAAGTCAACCTTCAAAGCTTGTTTTGAATTTTACATGGTTTCTGGACTGAAATAGAGCAATCAGAGTAATACATTGGCACAAATAACTATGAAACATAATACCCAATGTGTAAAATAAAAGTCCTCTAGTCATTTGCCTCATTTAACTGAAGAAATATAGCTGGGGCAACACTTTTAGACAAGGAATTTTGTGTTGTAGAGCAACTTTTCAGACACTGTTTGCTGTTTGTTGTGTGCACCATACATTCTTTTCCATGTGTTTTACATACATTAATATGAGGTTATAGCTGCAATTTTTGATTGTTGCTGTTGTATGCCTACCACCACCAAGTCTTTGATTTCCATACTATTTACTACTATTTAGGACAATACATGCTAGCTCTCTTTTGTATGCCGAGAACATCACGCCAACCCCATTCAGGTCATGTTTTATAGGTTATGTACCTTTGCCGATAAGATACCAAACTGCCAGCATGACTGTCTATCCAAATGACAGAGAAAGCAATGAGTGTAGCCTACAAAACATGTTTGATGGGTTGCAGGAGGACTGCGATGGCACACAGTCAGGTTGGCTCTTCATCTAACCAGGCTAATGTTGAGGGATCCCTGTTCTTGACATTGTGCATTGAGCGTTAACAACATGCTACAGCCCACTGACTGCAGACATGGTGTGTAAGATGGTCAATGAGAACTCTGAGAGACTCTGAGAGAATGAGAGACTCTCCAATGAGAGTCATGTAATATATCATGTCATGTAATATATATGTATATATATATATATTAGTTTGATTATTTGCAACATTTAAATGTGAATTTAAGATTTTATGTTAGCTACCACAGTTAATGTTGATTAGTGCTTGAACAGGGCACATGTGCACTGCACTGGTACACTGAACTGTTTTTCCCACTTGCACACTGGCATTTCCATTGCATACCATCACATCTCGATGTAACTTATAGTTATTTGCAATATCAATTGTTTATTTTTAATGTATAATAATCAGATACCTCACTACACATTTGGGCCTACCAGGCCTGTCCGGCTGCCTCCCCCACTATCTGATCCAACTCACCACCAGATGGTGATCAGGTGACAGCTCAGCCCCTCTCTTCACCCGAGTGTCCAGAACATATGGCCTCAGGTCCAATGAAACAACTACAAAGTCGATCATCAACCTTCCACACAAGGCACTCTGGTACCAGAATCCAAGTACACACTGTTTGGGTTCCGATCGGGCTCCAGGAGTGGGCCCAGTGTCCCTATTCTGGGCAAGGTTCTCTAAGATCTTGCTGCACCAGTCATATGTTTGTGATATTCATGGACAAGGTATCAAGGCACAGCCAAGGTCTGGGGAGTGGCATTAGGGTGACATCTCTACTGTTTGCAGAGGATGTCATGGCTGAGTGAAGAGTGTTAACTCACTGTTGGGAGCCATGGGGGCAACAGTGGGCTTCCTTCCAGTCAACACTCTCAGGAAGCTATGAATGAAGTCTGAATGAAGAATTTGAACTTCAGTAATAATCACATTCAATATCAAGCCATTGCATGCAATTTCAAATTGTGCTTTACAAATCCATTTTTTAAATTAAGTTATAAAGTTTTGAATATTATATACATTTATAAAAAAAAATTGAATTCAGTGGTTCAATATGAGCATGGCAATTTCAGATTTATCCAATTCAAACACAATTTCTGCTTCTACTAATCTCTTTCCGTACTATGTAGGCTACCGTAACTATTCTTTATGTTCTGCATATTGTTTGATGCATAGGTTGTCTGAACCGAGTGTGAGCTTTTTGCATGTACAACACATTAACTAACTACATCAACCAGTTACAATACATAAACAATACATTACTGTACAAATAAGTTACAAAAAAAATTCCAAATGATCCTCATGATTTTCAAGGCACCTTGGCAAATGATTTTGCCATTGGAGTCCTGTAGTATATGTGGCTGCATTTTTTTTAACTGATGTGAAAAAGGACATCTGTAGATATTTCTATAGACTTTCTATAAGGACTCAAATGGTTTCTTTATAGGAAATGATAATATCATACCTTGGCTGAATAACAAACACCTGTATAACAAAACACCATTATTTGAGTGTTTGGTATTTTATTGATATTTGACAACTACATCTTTAATGACAGAAAAATGTGTTTGAAAATCTGCTGGTGGTGGTGTGGTTTACATTGTAATCCAATTCAAACATAGGTGTCAATATTAAAGAACCATAACACTAATGGCAGGTAGCCAGCTAACAAGCTAGCTTACAGACATCATTCATAAGACATTTTTGTAGCCCAAATGTTTTTCAGTTAAAAGGTTAAGAGGACATTGATTTACAATTGTTCACACAGTAAAGTGTTACCAACCTATGTTAACAATTACAGAGGATGTTCTATAACAAGTATGTTAAGCAAACAATTAAAAAGACAATAAGAAGCAAAAGTAAATTATCCCAAGACCTGGATGGCTGGAGCTGTTCAACAGGTTTCAGGTGATCCTGGGGCAAAGCTGTTACGTTAAAACACCGCAAAGAAAACTTGTGATCACAATGCCTAAAGCAAGATACATGAGCCCCTTAGGCATGTGCAAGTGGAATTACCTGTATTTTAAGTGCATTATTAGCATTTTTTCATTTTTTCATTCTTGCAATGAAGGATGCATGACAAGAATTTACACTCATGTTTTTGTTTTGACAAAGGTGAGCATGATGGTCGAAAAGGATCATGTGAGGGCAATAGGCATATTAGATAAAGTATGGCAAAGATATGGCTACACACAGACAATTCAAAGTGTTTGTGTTGTCCTGGGTTGGCATGGCATTGTTTTAACACAATCAAATGTGGTTGCAAAACAGTTTGCACAAACCCTTTGTAATAGGGTCTACTATGTTTGAACAATATGCAATGTTTCCCTTCATCTCTTCAGTGTCCTATGCTTATCTGTCTACTTGCTTGACGACATGCTTGACAAGGTGCAATGAGTAAAAGTGGATGACAACCAGGGTGTGCCTCTTGAGCAGGTGTGAAATGATGCATAGAGATAGATGTTGAAGGATTTGAGTGTGTGTGTGCATACTGTAAAACTTGCATCTAGTTTTATGAACCCTTGAAAATTATATTGGGTCACTACAATGCATAGAATGTAAAGTATAGCAAAAAAAAGCATTTTCACATGAGTAAGGCAAGGAATTACTGATTGCACTTTGAGCTGCACCTCTTTGGCCTTTTATGCTGACATTCAAAATGTACAACTCAAAATTAAACTTGATCTTTTAATTTATACCATGTACAATAACTCAAAAAAATAACTCAAAAGTTACTCAAAAGTAACTCAAAATCTCATAGGCAGTGTTTCACACACAACATAGAAAGACTTATCCATATACACACTGGACAGGGGTTTCAATAACAATGCAAAATCTGCCTTCCTCGTGGTATCGGGGGATGGTGATGTGCATCACTACAGTTGTATGTATGGAAAAACATTCATATATTCATTATATTAATGTACCAAAGGATAGGCTTGCAAACTATACCTCAAACACTGTAACGTGTCCACACCCAGTTTTCTCACACTGCAGAGGGACAAAAAGACAGACTAGTAAGTATACTGAGTGACTTAGTTTGGTTTGTGAAGAGTTGAGAAGCGAAACCAACTAAATGTTTGCATTATAATGAAGCATCTTAATTGATTATAATTAAAGTACAGACACTGGCATCTTGTCCGGGCACATTTTATGCATTCCAGTGCCATCTTGACCTTGCAACAAACATAACCTGCATTCTAACACCTAACCAAGCTGTCAAGTGTTAAGCTGCAATTAGACCTTCAAAGATTTCTTGGCAAAATGAACTGCTGAAACTAATATGATTTTAACCACTGAGACAATGCACATTTAAAATGGGAAAGTCAAAGACAAGACGAAGGGGTTAAGAGACTGGGGAATGCATCAGGGATGGGTGGAGGTGGTAACACATTTCTTTACAAAGGCCTTATTGTAGTGCATATTTTGTTTAGGGCTCACACAGTATTATTGTGTATTGAAGTTAGTTTTCATGGGTAATACAGATTAATACACTGAAATAAAGTCACTTTTTTTGTTCAAAGTCTTTTTATTTTCATTTATAATATTACAGACACAATTCTCCAAAATTGTCTCCCCTTCCCTCAACCTTCCCCATGTTGTACCTATGCCCAAGGTCTAAGACATAATAAAATGAAAATAATAAAGTAGAATAAACTAAGCTTTATTATTTTAGTTTATTCTACTTTATTATTTTCATTTTATTAATAATACTATATTATATTATTTTTATTATTATATTACTATACTATATTGATAATACTAACTAATAATAAAAATAATGTATATCTA
>CABFOQ010036428.1:6129-19979 GCA_900660455.1 Gephyroberyx darwinii | reverse complement strand
TAAAAAAAAGGGGGGAGATGGTTACATTTTTTAAGACATTGAGAGATCAGTAGGATCTATTTTGTCGACATAGGTAAAAACAGGCTGCCATACTTCATAGAACTTGAGGGCTTGGCCTCTTGTAGAATAGCGGATCTTCTCCAACATTAGATAATGCAAAAGGTCTTTAGTCCAGTGGCCAAAAGTTGGGGGGACTTATAAAGTCACTTTAAGGCAAATTACAAACCTCGGGTGGCCTTGTGGTTAGAGCGGCACACCCATCACCGGAGGGTAGCTGGTTCGATCCTCGGCACCATCAGGAGGGTGTATTCCAGCTATGAGCTGGTGATTGGAAAATGACAAATGACATGGTGTCACAGCTGCGATGACCCCCAACACTACCCTTGAGCAAGGCACTTAACCCCAAAAGCTGCTCCGACTGCACCTGTCCTCTGACCTGAAGTGAGGGTGTGTCTAGTCAGTGGTGTGTGAAAAATGCATTTTGTTGTCTCACAACTTGTACTCTGTCCAATGACAATAAAGTTGAATCTTAATCTTACCATGGAGGTCAACAGAGAAAATGAACGAGGGTTTAAATAAAAGAAGGAGATGGTTGGGAAAAGGATAAAGAGAATGTTTCATAAGGCTGGGCATTGTCACTCATAGTTGTCATCATTGTCATAGTGCCAGAAAAAGGAATTTAGTATTTACTCAGCATCCTTTACATCCTTTTAAATTCATTAATTCACAGGGAGGATAGGGCTCACTGTGTGTGTGTGTGTGTGTGTGTGTGTGCACGTGCTTCCCATGAACAAAAAAACCCCAAAACAAATCAAGTCATGATGTGGAAAGTGCAAGTAATTTACAACTGTAAAGCCCAAAGCATTTGACACATAAAACATAAATGATTATCTTACACATTGACACATGGATGCAGCAATGTGTCTACCACTTAGCAATGCATGAACTAATAACCCCTGCCACGCCCTGGTGGACACACACACACTTTCTTTACAAAAAATGTATTAAAATTTATATTCACTCAAAGACAAAAAACAAATGATCTCACACACCTGGCAGCATAAACCTCAAATTCATAGGCTAGAACAGGGTCCAGGACTTTATGACAGTCAAGACCAATTACTGCCATTTCAGACAAGCATGGACAAGGCCCATACCGAGTGTGATCTATGTCTATCCTTTCTTTGTGTTACATCATCTACACACTTTAGACTTTAAGCTGCTTCCTCTTGTCATTAGTTTACCAGTTTTCCACAATGCAACTACTGAGATTGTCGGTCATGGCCTCACCCTGCTTGCAATCTGTATTGTATGTATTGTATGATTTTCACCATGCATCATTCAAGTATGCACAAAAAGTGTTTCTGTTAAGAAACAGCATGAGAAAATAAATGAGAGATGAGAGGATTAAAGTTGTTGTGTGTGTGTTGGAGGGGTACGGAAAAACAAGTCATACATAAATAACTTATCCATCAACAAATATTCTGTTTTATGTTGCTAAGTATTGTACATCTGGTCAAAATTACTAGGAAACAAAAGTAGCACATAGTTTTTATCCCAATAGTTGCTGCAGAGCAGAGATAGAGCTTTAGAGTAAAGTTCCACACCATGGTAGAAATGAAAGGCATGTGCATGTGAAAGTTAGAGAAGAATGAAAAAGAATGCAGGCCTCACCTAAATCAAAGGTGTAGAGGCAGAGCGACTGGAATTGATGTTTGAGTATAGCAAAACTGGGTGTGGTAACACATAGCAAGTGAAAATCCTACTAAGAAATGTGTAATGCACGTCACTCATTCACTCATTTTTTAACCAGCACCAAGATGTTTGCCAGTATGCAGCAATGTTGTAAATAAACTTAAATTGAGCATATAATTCTGTGTGGCAACCAATTTGGCAACATTCAAGTTGTTTTTCTTGCTCCACCTGTAACAAGACGAGACACACTGAGATAAAACACTGCCCAGGGCATTCAGTTAAATAATATAATATAAAGTTTAGATAAATTGTGCTATGCCGGAGTGTAGCACTTAGATTGTATGATTCCATATTTGCTTGTATTATGTTCAGAATACTATAATACTAATATAATGCTATTGCTACATATGGCATGAAATGACCAACTTGGTTGCAACTCAGAACATGCAAACTTCCGTTACAATTTAAGTTACAGTCTAAATGTTTGCATGTGAATGTGTGTAAATCTGGAAATGAATGTCTCTATGTTTATAAGCAAGGGCTGATCATTCTGATATATCCATACTCTCCAAAATGACAACTAAGCTAATGTACCTTCTCCTTGGTTGTCAAACACTAATTTTGCACTGTAGAAATTAGATCAACTTCGAACAGTTCTTCCTCACATAATCACATTTTCAGTCAACTTCTTCACCACTCTCTCTTTCCCTTCAGCCAGTCCCAGTGGAGGGTGTGTCATGGCTTATCTCCTGACAATCCCTCTCTACCTGTTTTACAGGACTGGCCACTCCTGCCACCCAGAGCCTGAGGCGGGTGGGCTGAGCTGGAGGGGAGGGTAGACAGCCAAAGTGAGATTGCAGGTTGAAGTGCCTGAATGTTGAGGAGGGCCCTCCCCCTGGGTCAGCACAGCCATAAAAGCAGGCAGTCAGCAGTCAGATAGTCAGAGGGACTTGGATCTCCTTTGGAAGCCTACTTGTCTTCTATCCTCCTCCAGCCACACACACTCTTTAAGAGTCTTCAACCTTCAGCTTGTTAAAGCAGAACCAACTACCGACTGCAACCATGAGTGTAAAAAGAGTGTCACAGTTCTCCTCCAGGTCCCAGATTGTACCATCCAGCTTCTCACGCAGGTCTGTAGGTTACGGACCAAACACGGCTACTATTACATCTAGCAAAGCCTTCTCTCAGTCCAGTCAATCTGGTGGCTTCGGTGGAGGAAGAAGCATCGGAGGTAGTATCGGAGGTAGCTACGGAGGTAGCTACGGAGGTGGCTTCGGAGGTGGCTTCGGAGGTGGCTATGGTGGAGACATGGTCTCCATGCCTATCACAGCTGTGACCGTCAACCAGAGCCTGTTGGCCCCCCTGAACCTGGAGATTGACCCCACCATCCAGGCAGTCCGCACCCAGGAGAAGGACCAGATCAAGACCCTCAACAACCGCTTCGCCTCCTTCATCGACAAGGTTGGTTCCTGTTCCTGTGTCTTTCTTCCATATGTACAATTTAGGCGTCACCACTGTACTGAAAAATTGCAGGCTCACTCTAGGCTACGTGCACACATTTTTAACTGCACAGAAATTAAGAGATAGTTAAAGGGTCAATGTTGAAAAAACTGCCGTGGCACCAAAGTTACATACCAATGATCACAGATTTCTGATTGGATTTGGTTACAGCAGTGTGCTTCTACAGACATTCCTTGAAACTGCAGAGCACTTTTCACCCGAAACAGACATGTTGCTCTTCTTGCTGACAGTGCTTTCACTGAGATGTCATAACTATCTCTAACCTCAGGAATCTGAGTCTGTGTATTGAAACGTAAAAAAAGATAAGCAAATAGAGAGAGCTGTGAATTTTATCTCTTGGGCTGTACATCCATCAATGAGTTACAGTCTCTGGGATTAGCTTATAAAACTCTCAAAAGCTTTTGATCATGCATCCATCTGTAATATTACACTGGGAACCCCACCCTAAGGTTAACATGGGTGTGGATTCCATTGCATGAACTCACCCATCTCTTACCTAGAAGGCCGGCAGGCGGATTTATCTGCACCATGCCCACAGAGTCCAAAGTCTGGCATCTCCATATTGCGTCTATCACCTAGTTGTTACGGGCAACAGAAATGCTAAGTACAGAGCAGTAAAACAACTTTCACTCGTTTTTTTTCAGTGTTACGGTACATGCTACAACTACACTCTGCACTTGCATACAAACTGCATGTTGATTTCCTTTGTGCACTGTAGAGTCATGATCCATAACCATCAGAAATTGGCATTGAGTCAAACTTTCACAAAACAAAGCACACATCTCTTGATACTGAGCTGCTTTGTCCTCTGTAGTTTATCTGCCACACCTAGTTTTTTTTATGGCTGGAAAGACTGTGTGGCCTGCAGAGCTCAGCAGAGCATGAGGGATGAGTCATAGCAAACACGAGAGATAGGTGAAACATTTAAAGTCACATACACAATAGGCTGCTCCTTGACAGACAAATTCTAGATATATATATTCTTTTGTTTTGAGAAAGAACAATTAGAACAATGCATCTCATGGTTATTCAAGAGCTCAAATTTCTTCATACTTGTTAGGATTTCGATTACTTAGATAGGGCAAATACTTACATTATCATATGCCTTCATCATGAGTTACTGTGGTTGTGGACAGGGTGTGGCAGTTCAGGCCCAACCCTGTGACAATAGAAGTCTATCTATTTAGCCATGCAGGTAAAGGCGTGGTCTTTTCCTAGGATCCTGCTGCTTGGTTAAACTTGACACGGCAGCATACCACAAACTGACACACCCTTAAAATATTTTGGCTCTCATCCTTCGCTTTAAAAAACATAAGAATTAGTCAATGCTATTTTTTTAAATTTTCAAATCATGAATGAAGCACCATCCTATCCTATCATCATTTATATATTGTCCAATATATAAAATCCAATGTAAAAATGAACTGTAATAACATAAACTAACTATTTGAAATAGCCATATGACAATTTTCCCTGGTTCTGTTCCTCTACAGGTACGCTTCCTGGAGCAGCAGAACAAGATGCTGGAGACCAAGTGGAGCCTCCTGCAGGACCAGACCACCACCCGCTCCAACATCGATGCCATGTTCGAGGCCTACATCAGCAACCTGCGTAGACAGCTTGATGGGCTCGGCAATGAGAAGATCAAACTGGAGGGAGAGCTGAAGAACATGCAGGGCCTGGTTGAGGACTTCAAGAGAAAGTGAGTGTTGGCATGACATGGCTAATATTGTTAAAATATGCTGACATGACTAATACTGTCACCAGATTTCCAGAGAGCATGTGTGCTAAAATTTTGCTTTGTGCTTCAATAGGTATGAAGATGAAATCAACAAACGTGCATCAGTGGAGAATGAGTTTGTGCTGCTGAAGAAGGTGCGAATGAAGCAAGACACTCCGATTTGTCATCCTGGTGTATGATACAGTGTGGCTGATTAAATGTCCATTCTGTTAACATTTGTTAATAATTCTTGTTCCAGGATGTTGATGGTGCCTACATGAACAAGGTGGATTTGGAGGCCAAGGTTGATGCTCTTCAGGATGAGATCAACTTCCTCAGGGCCGTCTACGAGGCTGTACGTACTATTCACTTTGTATAACACAACCCAGTCACCTGTTACACACTACATCATACTATGTATCAATCACTTAATTGGAGTACAAGTTGATGGTCATCCAGTCATAGTATAAATCAATTAACAATAAGACAACAAGTAAATTGTGTTTTGCAATGTCCATTGGTTCTCTAGGAGCTGCGTGAGCTGCAGGGCCAGATCAAGGACACCTCTGTCATTGTGGAGATGGACAACAGCCGTAACCTTGACATGGATTCTATTGTGGCTGAAGTGCGTGCTCAGTATGAAGACATTGCCAACCGCAGCAAGGCTGAAGCAGAGACATGGTACAAACAGAAGGTGAGTAAACAGCAAAGCCAAGAGATATTTAATGAGCCTTTGATATAAATGTGTAGTGCTTCTCCAACTTTTTGGATCATAATAAACTATGATGTATTTTTTTCATAATAGTATGAGGAGATGCAGAGCTCTGCTGGTCAGTATGGTGATGACCTGCGCTCAACCAAGGCTGAGATTGCTGAGCTGAACCGTATGATTGCCCGTCTTCAGAATGAGATTGAGGCTGTCAAGGGACAGGTATATTTCTACAACCTTATTGACAACCTCTGCCTATGTGTTAGCAAATGATAACAGTGGCTAATTGATGAAGAAGTCGACTAATTCTTATGCCACTTATTTTCTACAGAGGGCTAGCCTTGAGGCTCAGATCGCTGAGGCTGAAGAGCGCGGTGAGATGGCTGTGAGGGATGCCAAGCTCCGCATCAAGGACCTGGAGGATGCTCTTCAGAGAGCCAAGCAGGACATGGCCCGCCAGGTGCGCGAATACCAGGAGCTGATGAACGTCAAGCTGGCCCTGGACATTGAGATCGCCACCTACAGGAAGCTGCTGGAAGGAGAGGAGAGCAGGTGGGGTAAAATTAGATATTGAGTGCTGTTTCATGGCTGCAGCATTTGACACTCCTCAACCTTGAATCAAGCACTATGCTAACAGTATTTCATTCCATCATTAGATTGTCCTCTGGTGGTGCCAGCGCGACCATCCACGTGCAGCAGACCTCTGGAGGTGGCGGTAGGTGTTATAGTTTAATACCATTGTTCATCATCCTTAATAATCATCATGAGCAGTACCAAACTAACAAACAATGCTGACACCAAAGAATAGATGGATGAAACCTTTTGCGTTTACTGATCCCTCTTTCTCTGTGTTCACAGGACTCTACAGCAGTGGCTCCAGCAGTGGATTCGGCTATGGTGGCGGCAGCTTGAGTGGAGGTTATGGCCTGGGCAGTGGTGGTGCCACCATCACCAAGTCCTCAGTCACCAGCACCAGTTCATCAAGACGCCTCTGAAACCCTTAAATTTGATCTAAATCTTTATCCTTTCATGGTGCTATCCACTACTCTTTAACATATCCAATAGAGCATGTGTTACACTGCAAACACTGTTTTTTTTAAACACTGCAATACACTGTTTTGTTTCAAGGACATACACTGTAGTGTTCAACATCATTTAACAGGAGGTTCTGATGCCAAAATTGTTATCCCTCTGCACTGACATCTAAGGAAAAGGAATACAAAAAAAAGTAGAACTAAGACAGTGAAAGCATTTGTGCATGTCAACTTACAGGGGGCAGAATGATAACAGTTGTCTCCAGTTGAAGAGGGGCAAGTGATTGACCAAATCCGATCAATCAGAAATACCAAAAATCAGAAACAGCTTCTATGGCTTCATGGCTTCATGTAAGCTTCATGGCTCTGTTGAACTACTGTTTGAACTGATCGGTTGATGACTTGTTCCTTACAATGTTCTGTCAAATGTTTTCCTGCTTAATTTTGCTTTTCCTTGCCATCAAACTAAGACAATGTTGTAACCAGATTTATTTTGTAAAGGCCATCTTAGCAACATGACTAATGAATGTTGCAGCAATTGATTCAACACAAATAAATCTGAGATCCGAAATTGTTGTCTCTCAATCTTATTACTGCTGTGATAATTCAAACAATCCTAAGTACCGAAGGGGGGCATGGCCTGGGTACCTCAAGTTTGGGAGTATTAACATTAACATGAGTAACCAACTCAATTACAAATATGACTACTACTACTACTACTAATAACAATATACTTTATATTGCCATTTTCATGCACAGTGTGTATGCTAAAATTGGAAAACATTAAATGTGGAAAATAGGAGGATGGATAGTGAAGGATAGTAAATATTCCAAAGTGAGTTGTATTTGTATAGGCTTATCTGTATTCGCAAAACTCCTTAAGTAACTCTGAAATAACATGGCTGAGTTAAGTTGACAGTGTTCAGGAAGAACAAAAGAGAAAATGGAGGCTGTTGTATATTCCTCTTTTGACAAGACCACAAAGGTAGCTACAACTGTCACACACTCACAACTCCTTCCAGTGCCCCGTTGTGGCCAAATTGTGCAGCACATACTACATGAGCTAAATTACTCATCCCATTATTGACTGCCAACAAATAGCAGTATGACAATATGACCCAAGTAATGTGTTTAAATTGAATGTATTCATTCTAGGATATTCATATATTGTATGGTTTGGAAAACCATTCTAAATCTAACATGAACGTTTTGACCACATCCTTCTGACTGTTTCTGCTTACAGCATTCTCACTTAGCTACTCTTATATAACTGATTCATTCATTGAAAGAAACCTAACTCACAGTATGGAGTTTCATGGATACTAGGAGTGTAGAAAATCAACTTTGAGTATTTCCACATTGACATAATTTCACATGAGGGCAGTGTTGTGCCATTTTTGCCCTGAGTCAATTACTCGCCTCATACTTGGTGATGCAGTCCACTAGAGCTGCATCTATTTCTGCTTTCACATAGCCACTGCTAGTTAATATCAAAATCAAGATCTATTGCCACAAATCTTTGCTCTCATTAAAATGTTGCCATTCAGTGAGAGCACAGGCAAACTGAATTTCACAGAAAACCCCTTGTCATTTCTGTAATTAATCCCATAAACAATAGCATCGGCTGAAAGAGTACCGGCTGCAGGGAGGGACTGTCAGGTACACTAAATTTCCACAGCGATTGTTGTTTTGTACACAGCAGCACAAAGGCTCTGACACATGTCAGGAATGAGGAACGGGGAATAGAGCATTAGCCAGTGGTCACATGGCAGCTGGGCTTGATTTTTGCTGTTAGTACACTACTTTATCAGAATGGGTGGTGGACGGGACAGTGTCTGTACGAAGGAACCTCTCGACCAAACAAAGCCCCAGCTGCTGTGTGCTCATTAATAGACTGCTCAAACCTCAACAGGCAGCTCTCCATCACCAGTCTCCCAGTAAAGCCAAGTAGAGATTGAGCTGCCTGGTCCGGATTTGGCAATCAATACTGTGAACGGGTATGGGGGAGGAAATGCACTGCAGGGGGGAGACAGGATAGTTTATCCCTTCTGCGTGGGTGGGTGTGGGTGTAGGTGTGTGTGTGTGTGTGTATGTACATCTCCATTTACAGACCAAACGAAAATATATGATCCAATGCGGTATTTTTTTTTAACTGTATCTAAATAGTGAACAATACTATATCCCTTTTTATTGATGTGCAGAGGGCAGAATCCCTGAAAACGCACAGAAGCCACATTTTGAATCAGTTTCTTTGAGTGACAACATCATCAATGCTTGCATACAGTATTCACTTGGTTTGTTGTTCAGAAATCACTCATACTCTTTTACTCCTCAGAAATCACTTTTACTCTTAAAACACAAACAGCGTGCATGTAAGCTGCATTAACTGCAAGAAGGCAAGGCTTGTTTTATGAACAGCTTTCAGTGGTGGAAAATAAGTAGAGTAATGAGTAGAGTACTATAACGTCAAACTGAATGATTCAGTGCTGTTTACTTTTACTCAGTAGATTTTTACACCAGTGATTTTACTTTGACTTAAAATTAAGCAATGTAACAGTATTTCTACATGTGTAGGATACTTTAGTATTCTTTCCATCCCTGCTCATGATTTAATTAGAAATACCATTGAGTGACTTTGCTCCTGTGTCATAAAGTGTGTAGCAAGGGCTGTAATCTAAGAGTGATGATAAAAAAAAGAGAGCAAGTGCTATCATTCATAGTGATGTACTCTCACTCTGCAAATTACAGGCACTGTCATGGATGCCTTTAGCCTACCTTGTGCCCCCTTATCAAATGCAATTCAAACTCTTCCATTTATAGGCGCCACTATAATTTTGCATTAAAATTCAAAGGCTTTCAAAGAGACCTCTAAGAGAGTCTACTTATTTCAGGACCACATTTAATGGATTAAATGTTGTGAGTTAAAAGGAGGAAAGCACCTTTTGAGGCAGTGGATTATATACCTGTATCAGATAAAACTATATATGATATTATTATATATGGTATTATATGATTGTGTTAGATAAAAACTACAGTGGTCAGTTTATGAATAACACACGCCAATAGCTGGTACAATATGCTACACCACAATGACATATTTTTAATATTTTGTTTTAGTACTTTATACAAAATAACCTTCTTCTTGATTTTTTGTGAATTCTTTGTGAATTCTTCACAGCTTCAGTGTATATTAGTTAAAAGACTCCATTCATGCTCTCAAATCCACAAGCGCTGTGCCTGCCACCATCACTCAATCTTCTAAGGTAAGCTTAATGTAAAGGACAGTTCCTCTAGCAGACGAGTGGGTCAAAGAGAAGACATAAGTAGAGTCAACACAAATTATGAGCCTTTTTGAGTAGTTATTGTAAATTTACTACATGCTGTATTATGGATACTAGTTCTAATTTAATAGGCCTAGTGACTAACTGCATTTTAGTAGGCCTAGTCACTGTTTTATTAGTAACAATTTAATAAATACTAGTACTTATTTAGTACTTTTATTTTTTATTATTTTATTTTAGTTAATAGTTATTTTATAGAAATGTTGTACTAGTTAAAAAGATGAAGATAAAACGATGACAAATCACAACCAAAGTGAAATTGTTTTAGGTTCTCGTAGGCAGAGATATGCAACACATTCATTTTCTTCCCCAGGGTTGTGTGCACACCTCCTAGTGTTTGCAGATAAGAAACCGCTCTCCCATTTGGTTCATGTCTCTTCAAAATGGCATCCCCCATAGTGTTCATTCTTCATACCGGTTTTCACACATTAACAGAAATAAATGTCAGTAAAGAAATGATTTAAAAACCTAATCTAAAGCTGGAACATATTTTTAATATACTTTATTTTGTATCAACATTGCTGTGAATGGTGTCAACTTTGCTGCATCTGCCTCAACATTCATTAGTACAGTCAATTCAGCAAGTTTCATAATAACATTTGAAGCCACCTTGAGTTATAGCCATTATGTTTTTAGCTTAGCTTGTCTCCTAGAGCATACTCTGAGACATATTTTGCTGGCATTTCTGCCGCCCCCTATGGGTTTGATTTTAAAATGCTGTAGCACATACGCTTCATGTACTCTGCTCAACATTCGTACTAAGTTTTGTGATGATTGCTTGGAACAATGGTCGATGAGTTGTGGCCAATTTTGTGTTAGGCTACGCCCTTTGTCAAGGTCATTGGTCAATGACGGCTATACTGTTTATCCAATGTATGGTGAGGAATGTTTAGATGCTGCTTTTGTACCTAGGTCCCCTTTGCATGCATAGCAAGTTTGGTGTTGATAAGTCAAACAGGAAATTTGCAAAAAAACCAAACCTAACCTTGCTAACCTTGCTAACCTTGCATGAAAGCCATTTCTATTGACTATTCTTCTTATTGTTGATGTATGCCCAATGACATCAGTTGCAGCAATGGAGGCTTGTAAATCTCTGAATGTTATTCTTGGGTTGTTTTCTACTAGTTTTAATATTTTTCTTGTGGCGCTTGATGATATTTTGGAAGGACGTCCACCTCTCTCTCCACAGGAGCCGCTTCCTTTTAGCGTTTATGCCCACAGCAGCAGGACAAACTCTTTAAAAAAGTGTAGCCAAATTGCTAAATCTCACCACACTTCAGACACTCACGCAGCAGGCCAGGGAGGAATGGAGAGCAAAGCATTTTAGTAGTGTATTAAAAAATTCTGCATTTTGTTACATTTTGAGTGAAACAAGTTGTCCCCCATGATACAGGCACCCCTTGGTCCAATCAGTAAAAAAAAACGCACCAGTGGTACAGCATTAATTGCCTTTCAAAGTTTGAAATTTTGACCTTTAATTATAGTGCCTCTATCAGACCAATCAGTGTAATGTTTTTAAATGCCATGCCAAAAAGAGAAAATTACACCCTTATATACTCTTATGCTCTATATCATCAACCTGCCTGCCTACTTTTTTTTAAATCATTGAAAATGTTTCCTCTGTTAAACTCCATTGTAGCCGTGCTAGAAATATGTTTATCCGTTTGGCCAATTATCCAAGGGAATAAGAAAAATACACCACCAAATAACAAAATGCACCAAGGAATGCAAAGTACATCGCCAATAGCTGTTTTATACAGTGCTATATATGTGTTTTCTATACAAGTTATAGCTGGATGTGTGTAGAAAGTTTCATGTCAACCAGACTCACAGTGTAGGAGCTAAAGGCTTTCAAATTCTGAAACTGTGACCATTAATTATAGCATCCCCATCTGGACAATCAGTGGCATTTTTTAAACACCAGAGCACAGTGCCAAAATGTATCATCCCTCCAAGTCAAAATTGGACCAGTGGCCCATAATCTGGCCAAGTTGCATTCATTACCTACTGAGAGAGACCAGTGGGTTTTAGTTGTCTAACAGCTCTGCCATTCTACAACAGACTAGCATTTAGGCCTACTAGAAATACCCTATACGCCATTTTATCTTTACAAAACACAAAGGATAATGTACAGCTGCCTCTCTTAACAAAGGTTGACCAAAGCAGTGGTTCTTGATCCTTTGGGCTCGCAGCCCCCAAAACACAAAAGAATGCAGACCAAGCGTCTAGCTCATTTGATTTTTTGGGATCGGTATGCTTCTTCAAGGAGAGAGGCTACTCGCTGCCTCAGGAATAGAAGGACTGCAGTCGACTGGTGACTTGACATTGAGTGGAGCACTGAGGCAGCTTTGTGGGCCCCTCTCCTGTCAGACTATTTCCTAGAGGCTACGATTATTCAATATTTCTCAGAAGAAAATCACAAAAATTCTCAATCATACCCTTTTCACATTTTCTCAATAATTTCCCAAAGATAAACCCTACCTCACTGGGGACAGTGAAAAATAATGCTTGGAAAGTTTCATCATGTTCATCCAACTTACAAACCAGTTATAGCTTCCATTACTGCTCTTACTGTAGAGTGTCGTTTCCCCTGCCAGAGCTCCCTGTAGCCACCCATTAAAGACACTGGGACTCAGAGGACTACCACTCGAAATAGGCTGTTTATTACACCCATACATCACACAAGATGATTTTGTGCACTGCATTCCTGAAATTGTGAAGTAAAGAACAGAAAATGATTGAAAGATGGGTATTGCAAAATGAAACATAAGCACAGACTGTTTTTGTCTCAATAGAACACTCCACCACCATTTTGTATGCCTAACACCATTACATATAACTGACAGTAATACAAAACACAGCAGATAGTTCAATATTAAAGTTGAAAGTAAATTAAAGTTTAAGTAATTTATTTTGACCTCTATTGGTGACCAAAGAATTACATCAACAGGTCTCTAGCACAGCTTATGATAGCCTGTAATGGATAGAAATGTAAAATTAACATTTTCACAATAACACAATTAACACAATAAGCTAGCTAATTAGAGCAGAGATCTGGTGACGAGGTAATATATCACAATGCAAAATAACACTGTCATATGCTGTTTTGGCTTGTTTTGTCAGTCGCCAGTCGCTCACTCGTAGCACCGTCCTCGATCTTTGAAGTTGAAAATGTGAGCGGGTGGGTGTTTCCGAAACAGAGAACGAACTGGAAAGAGAGTTTTGAAAGCCAGAAATCTCAGCACCTGTCGAAGTAATCATTAAGTCATTGATATTGATCAACAACTCTATCAAACCTCTGAGACTGGTGACAAGTTACAGACCCATGACCCAACACTTTCTAAGAATCTGGCTCTTTAAGAGCTTTTCTCAAACAAAGATGCAGTGTTGTGATCCCAATCACTCCACAGCAAAGTTCATTAGCAGGCTGATGGCGTAACCGGCATGCAAAATGACCAGTGTTTTCTTTGCCCTTACTGTAGTGTGAAGAGCACAGTAATGAGCTATTGATTGGAGGGGCTCTTCCACAGGACTGGGAGAAATCCTCAGGAGTGATTGAAAAGACTGACCTTACCCTTAACCCAAGCCCACCACTGCGATCAATAGACATTACACCTTCCACAAATCCTGACACCCCAATCGATAGTGGTGAATATCATCAGCCACGTTTGGGAACACTGACGAGCAATGTGCTGCATGTGGAGTGGGCAGGGGCCAAATCACTTAGTGTCTTTGTAAGGTGACTGCAGCGTGTGTGTGTGTGTGTGTGTGTGCGTGTGTGTGTGTGTGTGTGTGTGTGTGTGTGTGTGTGTGTGTGGGTGTGTGTGTGT
>CABFOQ010036427.1:0-27114 GCA_900660455.1 Gephyroberyx darwinii | reverse complement strand
TTTCAGCAACCATCACTCCTGTGTTCCAATGGCACATTGTGTTAGCTAATCCAAGTTTATCGTGTTAAAAGGCTAATTGATCACTGAAACTGTGCTGATTAAAGAAGCAATAAAATTGGCCTTCCTTAGGCTAGTTGAATATCTGGAGCATCAGCATTCGTGGGTTCAATTATAGTCTCAAAATAGCCAGAAAAGAAGAACTTTCTTCTGAAACTTTTCTCAGAACAAGGATTGACTATCCTTGTTCTGAGAAATTAAGGCTTTTCCATGCGAGAAATTGCCAAGAAACTGGAGATTACACAACGGTGTGTACTACTCCTTTCACAGAACAGCAGAAACTGTATAACCAGATTAGAAAGAGAAGTGGGAGATGCACCGGTGGACAACTGAGCAAGAGGACATCAGAGTCTTTCATCAGAGTTTGAGAAACAGACGCCTCACAGGTCCTCAACTGGCAGCTTCATTAAATGGTACCCACAAAACACCAGTCCCAACGTCAACAGTGAAGAGGCGACTCCAGGATGCTGGCCTTCCAGGCAGAGTAGCAAAGAAAAAGCCATCTCTGAGACTGGCCAATGAAAGGAAAAGATTAAGATGGGCAAAGAACCGTATAGTACGTAAGAAGTGCCCATCAAGCCAATCCAACGAACGGAACGGAAGGTGCTTCGGGAAGCATGGGGTGAAATTTCTTCACATTACCTCAACAAATTGACAGCTAGAATGCCAAAGGTCTGCAAGGCTGTAATTGCTGCAAATGGAGGATTCTTTGACGAAAGCAAAAGTTTGAAGGACAAAATTAAAAATCATTATTTCTAACCGCGTCAATGTCTTGACTATATTTTCTATTCATTTTGCATGAATAGAAGTGTGAGTTTTCATGGAAAACATGACATTCTTCTGGGTGACCCCAACTTTTGAGCCGTAGTGTACATCTGTGGCGTGGCTTCGTTACCTGAGGACGAGTCCTCTCTGAATGCTGGTCTTCATCTTCTGTGTCAAATGTTCAACATTGGCCTGTGGGAATACATAGTCAAAATGAGTAATGTGGCCAGCAGATGGCATTGGTGGAGGCCTTTCTGTGCTGCCAGTGTCTCAGAATCGAGCCCAAGTGCCCTCTAGTGGACAAAGTGGCAAATGACCAGCTGGGAACTCCAACCAAAGACTACACCAGGTGATTTCACTGATTAGCACACCTTCAACCAGAGAGGAGGAACTAATCAGTGAAATCACCTGGTGTAGTCTTTGGTTGGAATGAAAACCTGCATACTCTCGGCCCTCCATGGCACATGATTGCCCACCCCTGGACTAGACACTAATACAATGGTGGTATAGGGAATCGTGTGTGCATATTGTGTTAATGTAAGAGTTGACGTGTGTGTGTGTGTGTGTGTGTGACAGAGAGAGACAGAGAGAGAGAGAGAGAGCCACCTGTAGGTCTCTGATGTCAAATGGCTCTTCATAGATGTAGGCAGCATCAGCCCCTGCAGCCAGGCCTCCTACACTAGCCAGGTAGCCACAGTAGCCCCCCATGGTCTCAATGATGAACACACGCCTCTTGGTCCCACTGGCTGACTGCTTGATGCGGTCACAAGTCTGATACACACACACAAGCACATTTCCAATGTCAGTATACACATATTGATTATTACAAGCTAAGCATTAGAAAACTGAGACTACATGTTAGAGATACTTTGAGCTAAATGCCTTTCATTTTTAATATTTCAATGTGGGAACAACCCAAGCAATGTTTGTGTTAGAAGGGCTACAAGTTAGAGGTCACATATTGTTCTAGCAATACATTCCACCACAGATATACAACAATATAACACTGCATCAAGTTTCAAGGCCGACATGCTCATTCCAGATACTGTACAAAAGAATCAGCTCGCTACATTTAGACAACTCAGGCACATTCAGGCTAACATGTTGCTTTCACCAGATAAACTGGAGTCCTGCGTAAGGATGAGAGAGCACATCAACCGGTAAACTGTATTCCTTCATTCTGCTCAAAACATAAAACAGAGTTTACTTAGTTTATTTAGGAACTAAACTATAATTTCAGATTAAGCTGACTAAGGCAGAAATTGTTATACTGGATAGCAAAACTGATACTTGAGATCATGTTTCAATTTCATCTACATCTCAACAGTCAAAGCTGTGTCGGTGGCCGGTTGGACTGCCTTACCTCCACGATGGCATTGAGGGCCGTGTCTGCCCCAATACTAAGATCAGTGCCCGGCACATTGTTACTTATGGTGGCAGGCAGCATACACATCGGGATGCAAAACTCCTCATAGGTAGCCCGAGCCTCATACAGCTGCAGCAGACACTCAAACGCCTGAAGCGGCAGTATACACAAAATGCATTAGAGCCACTCGCGGCCAGCTGCTGAGAGAGACATGAATCTCTCTCAGTTTGCTAGAGCGTACCCTGCCATTCCGGCTCTTTCCGTGTGATAGCGGCTATGGCTTCCCTTTGGCAAAGTGGAGGAACAAGGGAAAGACTCAGGGAAAGTGAGCAGAGATGGAAAAGAAAGTGAGGGTGGGTAGAGGAAAACTGAACGCAAAGAAGAAAGGAAGCTTAAAAGAATGGCAGAGAAGAGGAAGGATGGAGTGGAAAGAAATAAAGGTAGAAAAAAAGACAGGGAGGGAAGGAGATGAGGAAGGAGTGGAAGTAGGAAGGTTTAGAGGGGACGGTGGGCAGCTGGGCAGGCGGAGGGCTGAGAGTTTGCGTGTCAGCAGCTCAGTGCAATGACACTATAACAAACAGCGAGGAGCAATCAGAAACCGTGCGATGGCCATATTTGCTGAGGAAGGTTATATACAGGCGGGACGGGCACCGGTCAGGTCTGCACAAACAGAATGATAGGGGATGAGATGAAGTAACGATGGTGGCCAAGCCAAGACTCAGACTTACAAGGTGTTTCTACAGATCTTTGGGCTCGTTACTTTTCGATGCTCCCTTTAAAAGAGGAAGTCTAAAAGTATAAACACCTAGAAAGTGGCCTTAATGTTGATTTGAGGAATCGTGAAGCATCAAAGCTTAAAGTGACAAAACAAGCACAGCAGGGAACTTGTTGCACACACGTTCATATATGTGTGGTAAGTACTTCTACCGCTATAGGAGGTTAGTGTGTGCTCGTTGGGCATTAATACTTCAGTTTGACCACTCACCGTGATGTTAATAAAGTGGATGTACACACAAACATAGTCAGAGAGAGGGTAGAGGCGGAGCAAACATGGCGGCCACAACACACGGGTACGTCACAGCATGCCTCCATGTTGTCACTCACTTACCTGATGGGGGAGGGAGGGACGCTACTGTGTCAGCTCGGCTTTACCTTTACCAGTCATGCCCTGCAGCCCAGACACTTCTGACTCAATGTGTCTGCCTGCCTAAGACCCTGATGGTTTCAGGTTTTCAGGATGCGGCAACAGCAGCCATGTTATAAGCCAATAGTGTTCCACATTCATAGGAAGGCATTATCTTGGCCCTGAAACCAATATATGTCCACTATAGACCTAGAGGCTGATGCTGGTAAATATCATGCCGAGTGATAGGTCTGTTGAGTGAGCGATTTCCCCCTTCTTGCAACATGATTGGTTGGCTGGTCACATCCGTATGAGCATGTTTGAAGTTTCTGTGTTTGTCTGCTTGCGCGTGTGTGTGTGTGTGTGTGTGTGTGTGTGTGTGTGTGTGTGTGTGTGTGGTGCGCTTTATATTTGTTCGTCTGTGTGATGTTGAGATCAACTTGTCCGGTTGCCAGCCCCATCACTTACAGTAGTGATGGCGTTCAGAGCCGTGTCTGCGCCAATGCTGAGGTCTGAGCCCGGCACATTGTTGGAGACAGTGGCTGGGACCATGACCATCGGCACACAGAACTCGTCATATTTCCCGCGCGCCGTTAACAATTCCAGCAGTGACAGGTAGGCCTACAGGGCAGAGCCAAGGGCTTTAGTGGCTGCAAGGTTGATAAGTCGGCAGGTTGGTTTGTCGGGTGGTGCTACTTGCCACGGGGGAGGGAAAGACAAAAGAGGAGGGTGCCAAGGGGAGAGCCAGGTCTATCACAACGGACACCAGCGTGAAACAGACAGGTACCACTCCACATACACTGAACATACACAAACATGAAATCTATTAACTGGCATACGTCAAAGCTGGTGAGCATCTGAACAGGAGTGCGTGAAATGGCTGGAAAAAAGCAGGTGTTCTATTTCACTTGTCGGTTCACTTGTCTTTTCAACAGCTTAAATGCCTCAAGGATGTGGTGTAAGTTTGTCTAGTTTGACAAAACAGTGAACCATCATTTTCCATATGCAATTCATGGATTTCAAGTGACTAAAAAGCATGATTATGTGTGGGACTATGCATGGAAGCATGTGGGTGCTTGTAACATAAAATGGGATGAGACTGATGGAAAGGATAGGCAGAATCAGCACAACAGTATGTACATATGAACATCTGACATTATAATTATCAATTATCAACAAATCTGGTATTTTTTAATTCTAAGAGCTAATATAGCATTGGTGCAAAACTCATAAGCTTACAAGCTAATGGACAAAATCATAGATGAGAATGTAGCATCATTAGCAGGAAAGAAGGTGTACACGTACCTCGAATCCCCCAATGATTAGCAGTGCATTTATGTTATGTTTTCTCATCTGCTCAGCAATTTTGTCCATGTGCTTTGCAGGAAGTGTTCTGAAGGAGGAAACCAGAAAGAAAAACAGCAACAGTATTGTGAATAAATCGCATTCACTTCAAGGCATGAATGGTTTTAGTGCATATAAACCATCGTAATGGTTCCCATAAAGCTGTGGCGATATTCATTCTAGTCCTTAATGCTGAACAATCCCTGGTCCACTGGAGAAAACACTTGAGGACTTTACCGTTTGGTTCCCAACAGAGATCCACCTTGGCCTGTCCACCCTCCGACATCAGCCCATTTAATCTCCTTGATCTGTACAGGACATTAACAGCACATTAAGAGTTGCACTTTTCACCTCGCAAGTGTTCATCTTAGATGTCTTATTCATCCTCGATACGTGCTGAGCAGCTCCTTCAGTGAAATGAATACAGTAGGATCTTGTTTATCCAAAAGCTTTGTGAACATTTGGGAGGATGAAACATTCAGATCGCCTAAATATATCTAAGTTGCAAATAGAATAGGTGAAATGAATGAAAAGTTGCATGCACATATGGTGTGAAGTGCTCTATGCATTCTGATTAACCTTTTAAATGCTTTATCTCAACATAAATTCTACTATTTCAATTCCACTATCAGATTATTTTACCCACTCATGCCTATTTGGTCAGTTGAAACTCTGGGGTTTAAACAGACGATATTCTCCTTTGATGAGCATTAGTGAGATTTGTGTCTAACACTGCCTACGCCTGGTGAATGGCACAACACTAATATATAATAATATAATAGGAACAGTCAATATTATTATATAACAGTGGAACTCAACTCCACCAGTGGGAATAAGAGGTGTGCAGCCTGAACGTCCAAGGGCACTGAAGTATAGAAATCCATTACTCCTGCTGGTCTAATCTTCTTGGTGCAGACTGATTTCAGCTGGCCAGTGGGCCGGCGGCTGCTGGCATACAGAGCATGCTAACCAGTGATAGTGCAGGCAAGGTGACTAATAAATGTGCTTTGAAACATTTACAGTACACACTATGGTCATGAGCTCATAATATTACTTTTTTTTAGGACTTTTTAGGAATTTAGGACTAAGGGGATTTCAGGACATTCACCTGAGGATCACTGGGAAAAGGGCAGCGTAGGATATGGGAGAGGCCTGTGAAACCAGTTTCACAGGACATGGGACAAAGAACTGGGAATGTGTCAGATTACAGTGCAGATACTCACACAATAAATGTTTTCCCCTTAAGTCTACCTCAGTCTTTCTCCTTTTACCTACCTAATTCAGAACCTGGACCCTCCCGATGTTATATGGGCTGAGAGTTGTCCCGCTGACTGATACATCAACAACATCAGAGTAATCCTCGTCCTTTGCTTTATTTTCCAGTCTAAGGTAGTTAGTGAGCGATTTATGTTGCCCTCTATTGGTTTATTGTGGTATTGCACCAACTCTGAGCTGGACAGAGGAGGGAGCAGTGAGTGAAATTGGTTTACATTGATCTGGGCATATTATCCCCTTGGTCTTCCTGACTCTTCTTCAGTCAGTGAGCTAAAGGTGATTGACTACTGTTGGGCTTTCATCGAGGTAAGCCGATTCATGCTCCGGTTTATGATTGAGAGACACAAAATAGATTTTATTTGATCAACCCGGAAGAGGAGGAAAAAGTCTCTGGCATGAAGAAGAAAGGTGTGTACTCCATGCATCATCTAATGACAGCATCGTGCTATAGTATTGCTATATCAGTGCAGTACCCACCTGTCCCTTGTAGAATCCCTCAAACCCGTCACTGACAGCAAACATCTTGTGCCCCTCGGTGATGCCCACCCTGACAGCTGAACGCACGGCAGCATTCATACCCGCTGCAGGGGCTCCCACGTTCAGCACTGCAACGTTGAAGCTGCTCTGAGGGCATAAAACACACAGCAACAGGTTGAATGTACTTGACAAGCAAGTCTTGCTTGCCCCAGAGTGCTTAATCATTGCTTTGGCAGCCTCACTATGATGCAGCAGTTTTGGAGGACAGCAGATCAAGCTGTGACTGTGAGAAGGAGAATCACCCACAGAGAGGATCAATAGATGATTTCTGGTCTGCTCACAGCCACATGCTGGGCGTACAGTGGTCATTATCTCAGATTTAGTGTGAGCCAGACCCCAAGACTAGCTCCACAGCATGGAGCCTGTCATGATGGCTCTACACTTCACTGGTCTTCAGTCAAAGCTACCTCCTCTAGAGACAGACCAGCAGGCTGAAACAGCTCCTGGCAGGGTTGGATGGTCATCCCTCAGTGGGGATCCAGGTGTTACCTGATAACACAGCAGGACAGACCACCTTTGGGCTACCTGAACCCAGTATACACAAAGAAAGGTACTGCAATAGGTGGACTTTCACAGCAACTACAGGCAACAAACTCCAGACTGCAGTAACATAACAGATACAAAAAGTGTATTATTGCCTAAGCATCTCAATTAAAGTGACTGCTTTTTTCCACACAACAGCAGGAAATGATTGAAACCATGTCTGGTGGGTCCCGGTATGACCAGAGTACTAGCTACACTGTATGTGGTTTCCGAAAGAAATACTCAATTTGGCTCGTAGGCCAAACCACTCTAACTGACTCAGGAACTGAGTCTCATGCATTCAAGGATAGCTCTGAAAATAGCAGCAGCACAGTTACATGGGTGCACTATCACCATCTCTATCTACTACTGCCTGCAGGAGCTGACTCACCCAAGTCATTACTTGTAGGCAGATCCTGGTGCCAAGAACAGTGACATGAAAAATTCAACATCCCGGTGGGTTTTCTATTTTGAGAGCAATCTGGAGAGGCTAATGGGACTCTTCACTAAGGACATTCAGCACAGCAGATATGGTGGTGATTGGTATGTGGGAAATAAATAACTGTGTGTGTGTGTGTGTGTGTGTGTGTGTTTGGGGGACAAGCAAAAAACACGTTCACTGCCACTGTCAAGTGCACACATCCCAGACACGTCCTGAGGTAACTTACGCTTGGCAGTTCTGATTCTGGTTTACGGTGAGCCAGCAGCTTATATGTCCTCAGGTTGTTTTCAAAACTCCTGCAGTCACATAGAGAAGATTCATGTTAAAACCAGACAGGACTAAATGAACAGTACATTTTCAGGTATTCTGACTGGTGGTGTCCTGAAATAGCACTTTGATCTACTTCCCCTATGTTACTCCACCTGTCCACAGTAAGCAACACCACACAGGTTGCCATGGCCTAAAGAACAGATCATTTTGCTCTATCGGATTGGCTGTCAATCATACCTGCCCCGGAGCTTGACCGCCTCCTCAAACTTCTTCTCGTCCATGGCCTTCTGGACCTCTTGAGTCTATGAAGGAGAGAACAGCGCAGTACTTCACTGTTTGAATGGCAGGCATTTTGTCAGGCATTGCATTTGTACTGTGCACACAAAAACAGGGCCACGGTGTGCATGTATTCATGTCTCTATTGTGAGTAATAATTATGGCTACACTGTTGTTTTTTTTATAGAAACTATGCCACTGTGATCAATGTCATGTTGGTCATTGTGTTCAAAACAACAATTCCCACTGTGGTGGAGAGGAAATGGGCACCAATCAGAGCCTTTAGCACAATAGGCTGTGAACCCTGGGAGAATTGAGCCCTGGGAGAGACTTTGAGGAAACAGATAATGAGACACTTTTACAACTGAATGATACTGAATTTGTAAAGAAAACAGAGCCGAGGTGAAGGTGAAGTCAAACAAAGTCATGAACAGTGGGAAATGGAGCAAATGTTAATGTTGCCAATGAGCTAATGTTGGCTAGAAACCTCCAGCTCTAGTGCTGCTACCACCGGTGGGAAAATTAGGCCAATTCTAGGTGGCAGGCAACTCTTCTTTTGTGAAGGGGAACCCCCATTAGAAGAGAGACACTGTTAGACACAACAGCGCCGCTACCTGGCAAAGAAAAGCAACCACTGGAGGCAAGTGATGGTATCTGTCACACACATAAACAAATGTAAAGGGCAATGTTGACTCAATATTTACAAGCATTCACAAATAAAAGTCAAAATGTCTGTTCATTATTTGTTACTAAAACCTGACAAGGGCCCCTACGTTTGTTTCTGTGCTCCTGTGTTATTGCAGCTCCCCCTTTAGACTTGATCCATCAGATGGATAAGACAAGCTATAAGATTATAAGACTGCATGTGACCCATAGACGAACAAATGAACAATCACACAGTGTAGCGCCTCCCTTGGGCTCGTCGGTGTAATTTGGAAAATGCCAGGAGTGAGAGATGCAGCATTCCCACAAGTCCCCCTCAAGCTGGTCAGCGAGGGACAGCATGGGGACCAAAATGACAAGCCAGCACTCACACAGAGCTTCTTTGTTCGTCTATATGGAAGCGGGTTGATATTACATCATCATCCTGCAGGCAGTAATCACCAACCCTGCCAAATGACTGGATAATCATTAACCAGAACTCACTCTCTGCGGAACATGAGGAGCCACTGGAAGCCCAGTGGGCTGTGTTGTTGATCATCACTACTTGAGCTCTTCCTGCCCATTTCTCTTGACCCCTTTGAGTTTTGCAGTCATTTCCGAATGTTTGTGTTTGCATGTGCTTTGCTATTTCCTCCTTGTGTGTGTGTGAGAGAAAGTCTTGGCCCGTTTCCAGCCCAGGCCAGTACTTACCATCTGTACACACTCCATCAGAGGCAGACGCACCGATTGGTTACCGCACAGAGACACCACACAGGCTGGCGTGTTGGCTGTGGTCTCCAGAAGGGCTAGGACAGCCTCCACACCCATACGACTGGCCTGCACACGCACACGCACACACACACACACACACACACACACACACACACACACAATAATTATCGTTATTAACATTTGCTTTTCCAATGTCTTTTCTTCCAACACATTCTTGCTTCATTTCTATGATTTTTGTCCTCAAATTCCTTGTTCTCATTGGGCCTATGTATCAGTCTGTCTCTCTTCTTCAGTTTTAGTGGATAGCAGTAAAACTGGAGAGATTTTTCCTTTGGTGTCAGTGATGGAGCGCTTAATGGCACGTGCTGCGTAATAAATCTGTTAATGTGCTTAGCCTAAAACCAATGTCCATTTGTCCTCAGCCCTACAGAGTACACGGCATATACAGGATTGCACAGGGAGTGCTCTGGACTATGAGACCATTGCTACCAAATGAAATCAAATAGTTGCAATAGGGAGTACACTGTGTGATGTAAAAGGTAGACCATGTAAACTGACGGGTAAAAGACAGATGGGTAAAACCAGATCTGACCAATTTCTTGGTGATGTGTGAGACGTATGGCTGTTTTGATTTCTGTGTGTGTGATTTGTGTGTATTTGTGACTGCAGTTAAGTCCTCTGTTTGCTATTGAGGCGGTGTACCAACCAGGATGCGGTCGAAAGCAGACGGGGTCCCTCCTCGCTGGACGTGACCCAGGATTGTCACACGAGTGTCGAAACCCAAGCATTTGACAACAAGCTGGGAGGATGAAAAGTTACTTAGCAAACATTAAGCTATAAGCACCAATATGGTTTGGTTAAACATGGACATGTACATGAAAGTACACTAATGCATTTGATGTATATTGCTAAATGCAGTATGTGGTCTACAATAGAACTAATACTAGATCAAATAAAATAAATGACATAGGAAAATACACACATGCACATACACACACACACAGAAACACAAACACAGGAGAGAAGCTGAAGAGAAAGGGAAACAGCAAAGCACATGCAAACCATTCTTATTTTCCGGTCATGTTAGTGGGGTTGCTTTTAGCTTGTACTGAGCAGAGCAGCACATTAGATCCCAAGCGGGTAAATGCTAAATCAAATAGAGATCCAGGCACAGGACGAACAAAACGCTTCACATGTTTGCATTAAAGTTAAAAACGGGTGGTGCAAGGTCACGATGAAGTAGTGCAGGGTCACGCTACAAATATTTACTGTGTTTTATCGATTCTAAAGTTACAAATAAATGACATGTGATTTTACAAATGTCTAAGTTTACTGTCAGGTTAAATTTGGCAGTGTATCAAACCAGAGGAGACAACACCTAGTCAGGGTCTTACAGCTTTAGTAGTACAGGTGAAAGCTGCCTTACCAAACTACAGAGTGTGTCTGAGAGAGCATTCCAGAAGGCACAGAGACAGAGTCAAAGCCACACCAGGGTAGCAGTACAGTAGTAGAGGTCATACAGGAGGCAGTCGGAGCTGGACTTTTACAGTGGAGCCCGCCACACTTTTTTTTAAAAAGCACTGTACTTACATTCTTAACATAGTCAGTGGTAATGGGCTTGTTGTTATGATCAATCGCCCCCTCGGCTACAATTATGATATTCAGCCTTTTCATCCCTGCTCGGTTCTACAGGGAGGGGTGGTGGAGAAACGACATGACAGAAAAATTGAGACAACGGCGTTGACATGGGCTTTCAGAAGCACGGAGGAGCCGGACGGCGATAACAGCCTAGGAGCTGAGAGTCAGTTCTTTCAGAATGAAGCCTCTGTTATGAACGTCATTGACATTGTGCAATCAGCAATATCCTGACTACCTCACTTATTATCACAAGTGCCTCTTTCTTTCTCTCATAAATGTCCTGTTGGTTGTAACACATCTATGTGCTGCTGCGGCTCAGTGGACTGATTTCAAACAGTCAGGTCTCCGTGCTTCTGGCTTCTCCTTTCTGCCCGGGCAGGTACTCACATCCTTGACAAAACTAGAGGTTATAGGCTTCCCATGCCTGTCAATGGCTCCCTCAGCGACTATGATTATGTTCAGCCTTGTGCCCCTGGAACGGGTCTGGACCATGAAACAACAGCAGGTTTCCAAAGCAGAATACATCACAGTAACACACCATCTTATGATAAAAATGCTTCAGTTCGGTTTAATCCGTTTGTGGAGAATTTGTTCTCAATAGGTGAAGAGGACTAGGAACCAGGAAACATTATACAGCATGGAGACTGGTGTAGAGTTACCATTCATCGGGTTTATTGTAGGGGAGCGTATAAGATCACATTACCGCAGACAGTTTCTGACACATCTTGTCCTCCCATCCATCCTCAGGGGGCATCTCAGGGATCAGTACCCAGTCTGCCCCGCAAGCTAGGGCACTCACCAAGGCCAGGTAGCTGGATACACAAACACACAGAACAGTGCACAAAAACAATGGTGATACTGGCCTTTTGTGGATGTTTGTGGAGCGTCTGCTAAGTTTGTGGAGCGTCTGCTAAGTTTATCAAGTGCCTTCTTACCCACAATGTCTGCCCATGACCTCTAACACAAATGTCCTCTGGTGACTGAGAGAGAAGAACAGAAAATATGAGACAGCAAAGCAGTTTATTAATACAGCACTTGAGCTACTTGAGAGATATTTGAAAGATGATGCTCAATGGAGCTGAAAGTAGCCTTGTAAATGTGATATGGTCAGTATGCAATTTCAAGTCGATCAGTCATCACCATATTTCATAATCAACTTCTAGTTTCTTTTCTGTACTTATTTGTACTATGCTGCATTCCAGAGACGTCGTAAGTCAGACATTACGTCTTCCTACGACACAAGAATGCAATGGAGCAACCCGTTAAGCCAGAAGTAGGACACTCTGACTCAAGGATACAGTTATCTGATGTCGTGTCAACATAGCAGCTCACACTGTAAACACTACACAGCACTACTTTCAACATGATAATAAGCAAAGGGAAAAAAAGAAAATCAGGTGTTTCTTCCCTGGTTTTTCCAGAGCTGGAACGCTCAGACGTTGTAATTACAACCTACCAGCTGTGAATTCCCAACAATAAGTCTGTTTTCCCGCCCTCCTCACCTCTGTGCAGTAGTCATGATTGCATCTACAACTTCAATGATTCGGTGCAAGGCTGAATCAGTGCCAATTGTCATGTCAGTTCCACAGAAGTCGTTATCGATGGAGCCAACCATCCCCACGATGTGAAGGGCCGAGTACCTCTGGGCAGCATCGGTGTCAATCAAGCCTGGGAGGATCAGGAGGTCAGGGATGAAACAATTCAACCTTCATTCAGCCAAGGCAGACCCAATGGAAGATCTCTTTCTCAACAGAGGCCTTTGCCTAGTAGAACATCTTGGTTGAAAGATCGGTCCCACAGCATGTTGACAACCATAATATTTACCAGTAAGACCAATGTTAGTGCTCAGTGTGGTCACAAGATGGAAACTGCTGAGGTCAGGGGAAATCCAAAACAAGTTCTTTGTAAAACAAATCATGTTGAAGTTTTGACTTAAAACACAAATCCCTTCAGACAGTATTCTGACGGATTGTTTTATTTCGTCTTGTTCCTGCATGTTGTGAGTGGATTATCTCCACTCTGCGGCATTGTAAAACCTCAGGTCACCTTTAGATTTGAATGTGAAATCTTAATCTTAACATTTCAGATATGTGTATCAAGTGTTTCATACAGGTTCATATCTCCTGAGGTTTCCTAAGGCTGCGGTCACACTACTCTGTTTTGATTTTTTTCAAAGTTGGAAAATGTACCACGCCTGGCTGCTTTTTAGGCAGAGTGGAGTGCTTTCTTGAGAAAATTTTAACTTTTCAGTAGAGACCATATGACGTGGACTGTTTTTTGTGAGCCGACCAATCACAAGGAAAAAGAAGGTTTCGCGTAGGCAGCTGACAGTTTATGACAACAACTAGAATAAAAATGAAGAAAGTAGAGATAGAAAAGCTGGTTGTTTCTGAACATCAAGACTCAGTATGGGAGCACATTGGCTGTGTGGGAGTTTCTGTTAAGTGTCTGAGAGTTGTAGCTAGAAACAGTACTGCTGATACTGCCTGCTGATAGTGGCAGCTACTGCAGCTTGTCAATAAGGAAATAAAATGTGCTTTGCCCAATACACTTTTTTTAATAACACAAAATATAATTGAAGCAGAGCTTTTTCTGCAAAAAGTGGAAAAGTACCAGGAGAATGATGTCAGCCACCCCCCTACCTTGCTCTACCAGTTCCCCCAGCAGTCCGCTCCATTCCTCCCTGAAGAGGTTGGCTCCCGTCAGGCTGCCGTCTCCACCGATCACACACAGGTTAGTGATGCCATGCTGCACCAGGTTGTGAGCTGCCTTCAGACGCCCCTCATGGGAGCGAAACTCTTTACAGCGGGCGCTGCCAATGACGGTGCCGCCCTAATAACAACGAGGCAAATGGGAAGAGATAGCATGAGCATTTGTCTTACTGGAGATAGCTCAAGCCAAATCAGTGTCTTGCTTTTCATTCTGTTCCATTTTAACCCTTTAGAGTAGATGATGCTCTTTGAGAAGGTAGGATTTAGTGTCTTGCCATTACAGGGATCAAACCTATACTGAATAGCTAATGGCTTTACAGGCATATTGTTTCATTAAATGTAAAGTGAAAAGTATGAAAGCATGAAAAGTATAAAAAGTCTGAAGATATTTGTATATGTATCTGTATTTTATTTACCAATCTAAAAATGTTTAACCCCCAAAAAGAAATCCACTGGCTGCACCAAGATAGTACAAGGAAGTGTTTCAATCCTCACAAAACAGTTGTGTGGTATGCTTCCCATGACCATTACTCACCACTTGTAGCATGCTGGAGACGCTTTCCCATGTGGCTTCCTTTATGTTGTCTCCACCATCCACCATACCCTGATATCCCTGGAAAGAAAAGAACAGGCGTCTTACAGGAGATACTGAGTATTTCCAAACAAAACAAATACACCAAATAACATTAGCAAGCTAGGCTAGTAGCTGGAGTGATACACAGCTTGTGAGATGCAACAGTGAAGCGAAAAACTGCATCAATGGCTCATCATCATAAAAAATGAAACAAACTTAGTAAGCAACCGTCATAACATAATATAGTATAAACTTGTCATTTTGCAACTCATAGAAATTATATAGAAGGTTTTAAGCTTTGTCCATCAGCTTATGCTGCAGAAGCACACCCAGAATACTGTGGTACCTGAGTGGGAGGGGAGCTGTATGCGAGGCATATGCTCAAGCCTCAAGTCAGTTATGTAAGAACACACTGAGCATGCAGGACCACCATGTACACAGATGTGCTGGAATCACAGAATGAGCAAGCAAAGTACAGCCCTGACCAGAGCTCTTCTAACATCTGCTGTGTGAGAATAAATAGCAGGGTGATCTCTAGATACGGACTGAAGCATACTGTTTTTGTAAGCACACGTGCAGCAAAAGTGCATGTGTCCCTTTGTGAAATGTAACCATTAATTACAGACACTTGACATCTTAAACATTTTAACCACTGTAACCATTATTGCTTAAAAAAAAAAAATCACTCTCCAATGCCGATGCTACAAAACCATCTCTACCTTTCACAATTAAAGAAATGTGGGAAATGAAATTTGAACAGTTAAAGGCTTTAAAACATATTTTTAACGTATCGACTTGTGTTGCAGATCTTTTTCTCCTACTCCAAGCCCACTGAAGGATTTCACTAAAAACTAAGGTATGAAGGTGGGAGGCGTGGAAAAAGTACTGGCACTTTGCGGTGAGACTCACCTCACGAATGAAGTAAACTTTTGCTCCCACATATATTCCCATTCGAACCACTGCACGCACAGCAGCATTCATCCCTAATCAAAAGAAAACAAAGAAGATGTACAAAGTAAAATAACCTAAGTCCAATGCTTCATATTTTTTATTATAAACAGCAATGTTCTGAACAAAGTTAACAGTTGCAGTGTGTGTGTATGTGTATGTGTGTGTGTGTGTGCGGAGGCAGTGTCTATCTGTGGCTTTAACAACTTCACTCTCCCCCACAGCGAGACTGCACTGCCATGTTTGGTAAAAAATATTCCCCAGCTCCTCCTACATCGTCCATCCGTTATTCAGTGGCTCTACAAGTGAAGTCACTAACCAAGATGTTGTTCTGTGCCTTGAATATCAATGTCAGGTTAGCCTAACTATAAACAGTGGGAATACAGGATAATGCTTTACCCAGAGTGGGCAGGCTGGAACTTGGCCAACTGTAGGAGGTGTATACAACAGGACAAAGGATTTAGGTTCCTTCCTCTCTCCTTATTGGCAATGTCTGCATCCCTAATGGCAGCCAAGCTTTAGCAGGGCTGTTACTAAGCAACTCAAAGCTAGATATTTGTTGGCCATTAGGATGGTAGGAAAGAAAGCGACAAAAAAAAGGCAGAAAGACTGTCTGGAAAACTCTACTGGGAAGTAAAAAACCCTCAAAAATGAGTCTACTAGTCTGTTCTTTCATACATAGAAAGTCATAACTGCAACAGTTCTCCAAAGCCATCTGAAGGGATCTGCTACATTTTCATCACTGCCCAGTCTGACAGCCCATGATCCATTCTCTGGTTACATAATGGTCAAATGAATGGCTAAGTTTTAATTACACTCAGAAAAGACAGAGAGGGTAACAAAGGACACTGAGAAAGAGAGAGCAAGAGTGTAAGAAAGAGAGGGAGAGGGTATAAAGATCACTCAGGACCTTTCACTACACATTTTATTTTCTAAATCTCAATCATAGCAACCAGTAAGTAAGTTTGGGAGTCTCATTTTGCATGAGGGACGCTTACTTGCCTGGCGCCCCTCATCCAGAAAGAGTGAAAGGACTAAGCCAAGGCTACACAATGCTCACTGACACTGAAGTTCAGCTCCTGTCATGCAAGCCACCTCTTCATTGGCTAGAGTTTGATTTGGGGCCAACTAATTTTTTTTTTTGATTGTGTATGTGTGTGTGTGGGTCTGGCTTGTGTGCCTGTGGTCCAATGTACTATCCTGGATTTCAGCAACAGCTAACTCCAGCTAAATTCTGTGGATTTGTTTCTCGTAAATCATTAAACTTCACATGCCATCTTGTAGACATCATACTGTGTTCATAACTTTTGGTTTGGCCGGTGAGCAGATGACTAGGATTTCCCGAATGACGTAGCGGGGAGGACTACTGCCTGTATGCTGCTCATCACGTACACAGGATACTGAGCGCCCCCGCTCTCCCCTTAGCTGGCACCACTGCCCCGTAATAAGACTGCTTGAAGCATCAGTACTGTATAATCTTATATCGCTGACTGAGAATTAAAATGTTAAGTATGATATAGTCTGGTTTCAGTTCTCTTTTATTTGAACACAACTTTCCGGTTGAGCAGTCGGGTGGAATCCCAATTATGCCATTTATTTTTAGATTAATGGAAATTATCTGAAAAGATACCATTGTATTAGGCCTACACGTCGACCAGCACCGTGGACCACCTGCAATGCAGTGGCGAGGTTTAAGGTTGCAAAATGCCCGTACTTGCACCGCTCAGCCAATGTGTCATCACGCCGCGGGCTGTAATGTTAATCAACGTTACATGACCACATAAACCCATCAGCTGTAATGGCACGGAGAACAGATTCTGTCAGGGAATGGCGTAGCTTAAAACAAAACACAACCTCGATCAACCTTGACAGCCCTCTAAACTGTTGTCAACGTGCAAGGTGGGGGGAAAAAACGATGAAACATCAATGACTGGGTTGATGTTGTTAGCAGGCTAGCTAGTTAGGTAACACTTTAGCATGCTAGCTGGCAGCGGTCCCGGATGCTTGTTCTTTTATTCAGACTGTTATTCAGATATTAACTCCGCAGTGATTTCCATCCACGGTGATAAACTGAACACCTCGCCATTTGTCTGCAATATAGCAACTTGGGTATCAGTTAGTTCAGGGTGTGTGTTTTCGCCCTCTACGGGCCTATCTAGACTCATACAATGTCACAGAGAACAGTCAACTGTCACTCGGTACCTTGAGCATCCCCGCCGCTAGTCAGCACTGCGATGGCTTTCCCCGCTCCCGACAGGTTCTCAAAGAAGATTTTCTTGCTGTCTGGCTGCGCCATTTTCACGGCGTTTCACTGTATATTCCTATCCAATTGGATAAAATATTACAGCAGGCCCGGGAGAGTATAAAATTATGCTCTTATGATGAAGGACAACAGCCGCCGGTCCCTTCTTTCGTCGCTCCAGTCAGTGCCCGCTATACCCTACTTCTCCCTGTTCCGCATCTATTCGGCGATTTGCGTTTAGTTACCGTTTAACGAAAGATTGGCATTGCCGTTGGCCAATTACCTCTTGGTTTACGTAGCCAATGTGTGTATTTGCACCAATGGGAAGCCTTGCAGGTGGATGAGTGGGCGGGATAATAGTAATCGGATGCAGGATGACAAGGCCCCGCGCAACATGGATTATTTAAAATCTCATACTAGGGTTGTTGTGTGATACTCTCCTGAACTCAATCACCACCACCCACCTTTTAATTAGATTTTGGACACTTTTTTAGCCCGACATAAATACCAATGATATGATTCATATATTTCTTTTCTCTATATTAAAATTGGGCCGTTGCAGCAGCAAGCAGTAGTAGAATGTATCAATAAAATATATATAAGAATATAGCAAATGGGGTTATAAACATACTCAATCGGACATATTAAGTGAAAATGTATGAATGAAAATGTGCAAAAAAGTATGGATTCCAGCATTAACAGGATGTGCGAGGTATATAACAGATGAGAAGAATACAAGGGTTTTTAATATATATATATTTTTACTTATTTCATGCTGCACATGTTTTATATTTTGGGTATATTTTCATATCATATATATTTATATATACTTTTTTATCTTTGTGTAAATATGTTCTACTGCTGTTATTACGCTGTATAGTTTTTTTCCCAAAACTTTTCATTCATACATTCTTTACTTAACACTGTTGAGACTGTCGGTGAGAGTCTCTTGTGTGTGTTGAAATACACTCCCTTGTTTTTCTTTAATGTATCCTATTACTTTTTGGTGCCAATGACCCAATTACCCCAGGAGGATCATTAAAGCTTCATCTTCACTTATCTCATCACAGTATACAAGTATCAAACTGTTATAAAGTAAATTATCTAATGACAGGGTCTTTAAGGGGGAAAAACACTTTACTGAAAATATAATTGATTTTTGTTTATATGAATGGTTCTTTGCATTATGTTCTTATGTTGTTTTTAATTTCAGTCAGTGTTTTTTGTCTAAATCCAGTGGCTGTCCAATTTTCCTGACAGTTGGGATGTTTCATTACGAAGCTGTGTTTTTATTGTGTCATGTTTGACAATAATGTGTACATTTGATTGATTTCCTAATTAAATACTGCACAGTATTGGAGTACCCATTTCCTATTTCCATTTTAAGGGATTTGGTATGGTCTATTGTCTCCATCCTGTGGCCTGAAGCACCAATTACAAGTGGTAGGATCGAGCTATACCTGTGCTCAGAAGTATATTGAAATATTATACTCAAGTAGAAGTACTGTTACTTCAGTTAAATTTGAGTAAAGTCAGAGTAAGGATACAATCAATATTGTGTCAATAATAAAATCCCCTCAAAATTTACAGACGTCCCATTTTGGCCCGGTACTTGCATTTTGTTTGGTTCATCACCAGCCCAAGGGTTGGAGACAATTCCTTTTAGCTCATATTAAGAAAGCTGTAGTCACAGATATGGGAGGTAAAGTCAGGAATAACTGATCTGTAAATGCCAGATCTCTCCACTATCCACTCTTGTGGGGGGTTTTTTTAAATTAAAATACGAGTTAAATTAAAATACAAGTAAGGAGCATGTAATATTCCACCTAAAGTTAAAACTGGAAAAGTAAATGCACCTACAACTTACTATAATATACAGTTATCCATTAAAAACCATTGCTTTATATTTCCTTTCCTTTGTAAGCTGTTTTACACATTTCATGAAATAGCAGCCTCTTTGGGCCTGCAGTAGATTCATGAAAATCTCTTTTTTCAAAATATAATTTAAAGAAAATTGTTAATCAAGAAGAGAATAAACCATAATTTAATATATTTGTATTGTCAACAGTTAGAATGAGGATGATCATTTATACATGGATACACGTATAATCAAGGTCAAGTGTTATCCATACTGAGTGCTGTCATCATTCCACCTCCTCACCATCTATAGGAGAAAAATAACATTAATAGAGTAAAAACATTCTCAGAAAAAACGTGAACCTTATGAAATTCTTCATGTAGAATTGATACCTTGGATCAGATGTGGGGGTCCTGACCTGTGGGATACTGACCTGTGCGATACTGTGATCATTATATGCTAACTAGTGATGTCGACACTGGCACCTGAGTGCTTACACAGAGTGACATTTCACCTACATGGTGTTATAAACCTAATACACATGCCTGCATCCTTCCTGGAAATCAAGTCATGGAGGCACATCAAGGCCCTCCAGCTCTGCAAAGTTGCATCTTGAACATCAGGATTGCTGCATCACAGATGTCCCCAGTCAAGATACTTCAGATTTATGTTACAATTCTGATAATGGCAAGACATTTTGAAAATACTGAACCAAGGGAGTAAATCTGAAAAGTCATTTTTACACATTTTTGCACAGTTGATTTCTGCATCATAAAAACATATCAAACTATACCAATTCCCAGGTGTCTTGTACCTGTTCTTACAAGTTCTCTATCCCCAACTACTACTTCTCTATCATTTGCCCTTGCAGTTGTTCACTTCCTTTTTTTAATCTCCTATTTCTGGGAGTGAGAATTGCTTCCTTTACATTAGCGAGCCTCCATCCCCTCAGGCATTTGCAGCAATCATATGGTTTCACACCGTCGAGTTGCTGAGAAGATGAGCCTGGTGGAAGCTGCACAAATGATGCTGCCAGCTGGAAATTCGAGTAGGGCTGTGTTAATCCGCGTTTTATCTTTATTCATCAAACTTAGCCTGAAATATCTTTGCAACGTTTTCCTCCACACGTAATAAAACTCACGAATGCGCTCTTTCTGTCAAAATGTCATCTGTTATGTCTTTTGCGTGCAATTTAAATCTGAAATGACATGTTCTAATTGTAATCTTTGTGACAGATGAAAGCGACGTAAATACAGCATGCTGTCATCTATGCAAACTTTTTATGTTTGCTTTGTGGTTGAGATGGCTGCACTGAGTGTGGGAGCATTTATGTGTGCGCCTGCATCACACGTTGCAAGGTTATACCAATTTATCCCCGCCTGACCCAACATGGGTTACAACCTGCAGTGACAGCTAACATTTCTAAGCATCCGTTCGAACCATTGTCAAGGAAGCAGGAGAAACACCACGGCTATCTGTCATACATAGAGATGTGTACGGCTCTTAAAAGAAGACATGGAAAAGAGGGAGAGAGAGAAAAGTCATTGTTTTCACTGGGGACTTACAGTTAATACGCCAGTGCATTTAAAGAGCTGCTTTGCACAAGAAACTGAGCCTTTGTCTCTGCCTGTTACCCTCCACTAGCTTACTACTTCATCTTAGAGGCGTCTAATGGAAATGACACTGAATCTGAGGCGAACGCTTGAATAAGCTGCACTGAAGGGAAATGAATGCATTAATGTATGGGTCTGGCATCGACGAGATTCAGCGGTGCGTTCAGACTTTCTCAGGGGCAGGGGTGAAAATCTGACAAATGGCATCGTTTGACTGGATCCACATTAATACTTAGCTGCTTACGGGAAAAAAAAAAACATGATAAAAAACACTCCTGAATCCACATGAAAGGAGGAGGGAAGGCCTGCCTCAGAAAACTAAACCATAGGCCTGGAGCAGAGATGCGCACAGACCTTGAGAGAGGAAGGGGTGTAACTTGTAACTGAAATGTAACTGAAATGTTGTGGGACTGAATCCAGCCTGGGGCCTTTGTCACAGGTCATCCCACTCGCTCTCTCCCATCTTTAAGCTTTAAAACCTAATTTCTGGTGAGTTTTGCACAGTGGCATGAACATACCCTTTCAACAGAGTAAGTACACTATACTTTAAAATGAGAAAAACATATCCATACAAGTGTTACAATCCATACAATTGTAATATTTTGGATGTATTTCTGTCACTTGGTTTTTAGAAACTATCTAGCATTGGTATTCAGTAATTGAGATCTCCACTTTCATCTACAAGTTGCAATATTCTGTCAAGAAGAGTCAATATTCTTATTCTTTACTCTTTCAACTCTCTTTGTCCTCATGAATTCCAGGTGAAACTGCAGTAGGCTGCTATAAGTGAAGAGGCATTTTGAGTATGACTATTTTGTTAGCGTATAGCATGCCAAACTATCACGATTGATACTGAGGGAGGGTGTTTTTGCTAATTTTGGAGAAATATTGTTTATATAGAATTAAAATGATTCATCTTTTAATAAGATTCTGGATGCCCGTGGTTCACTAATGATCAAAATAATACAATTTTATTCTGAAAAAGCCCCTGAAACATTTAGACCATCATGAGACACTAAACCTCTCCACCACATGAGAAAACTCTGGGATACGTTAAGCCTTTAAAGCAAGAATTAATTTAATTGAACAATTAATAATACAATTTGCAAAGAAAATAAAATGTCATTGCAGTTTTTACAGCAGCTGTGGTCAGGGAGGGACCTCCAACACATCGACGTTGGATGACAACTGACTGGATATCTGATATTGGTCTAACCTTAACATATTATCACCATTTTACTTGCCTGCACAGGCAGATGTTAAGTTGTTGTTTTTTCATTCAGTGTATTTTATTTGTCATTTCCCCCCCGAGACACGCCCCCATCCCTGGACTGATTGGTGAAGCACAGTGTTTCTGAGTGTTTCTGAGGTCCTGCAGTGTGCATGAGGCAGCCTGTAACAGCTCCCTCCTGACATCACTGTATATCCCCACGGCCCTCCTTCCCCCGAGGAGAAGACCTCACTCTCTGTCACATTACATTTTCTGCTTGTAATGTTACACCACAGACCTCATCTCTTATTGCATTGCCCAGTTCCTAGTTGCATCCCAAGGGAAATCATGTCTCAATTTGACTAGACTGGCGGAATAGGCTCACATTGATTGCTTGTTTATTGGATGGAGCTTGTCATTCACATTGGTGCTTAGTTGGGATAAGGTTTGAGGAGATGTTGTCTCCCCAAGGGGCAGAGCTCAGTCTTTATCCAGTCCCATGAGAATGACTGCACCCCTCATAGCTGCACCACATGGAATGGCAACTTAATGCCGAGAAGAAAACTCAGAAATCAAATGTCAGAGTGAAGGCTTTCATGATCATGAGCTAAAAAGGTTAAAAGGTTACAGGTATTAATGATTATTATTTCTAATATTGTGTTTCCATTGCAGAAAACAACAACAACAACATCAACAACAATAATAATAATGACCATTATATACTTATAAAATAAAATAAAAAATAACAATAACCATTATTTATATAGCACTTTTCAAAACTATGTAAAACTAAACTAAACTAAACTAAACTAAAATAAAATAAACTAGACTAAACTAAACTAAATTAACTAAACTAAACTAAACTAAACTAAACTAAACTAAACTGAACTAAAATAAAATAAAATAAAATAAAATAAAATAAAATAAAATAAAATAAAATAAAATAAAATAAAATAAAATAAAAATAAAAGGCCTGTGATTCAGGCCTTTAGTCACATAGTGGTGTGTTAATCACATTGTAGTCTCCTTGCCTATATTGCACTACTGCCATTTGGTACCAAAGGAATGGTAAAGATGAAGTGGCAACCCAGCATCATGGTCTTCATCATGTGTGTATCTTGAGGTGATGCCATTTGACCAGAAATTAATTTCTTTTCAGTTAAGAGTCATTCGCAGTTCAGTTATTGTTGTTTTCTACAATCCAAAACTGGATTTTGCAAAGTATACACTGGACATGACGAGGTAATGGTCTATAAAAAGTGGCGGCGACAGAGCCGTGAACCATATTATCCACGAAGAGAACATTATTGTGCTTGCCACCCATGTCTGGTGACGTGATGCATCATTTAGGCTGATGCATGGGAGTCATTAAAATGTTTCACTTTGAGATGCTTCCCAGATGCTTCTTATTTTTTAAATATAGAGAAAATACATTGTGTGCCTGGTGATTATTATGTTTTAGAATAAGCAATTCTCATGGTTTTTCATTTTATTCATTGTAACCAACATGAACAGAAGATAGATGAGGGTTAATTGAGGGCAAATTTGGAATCAGGAGCATACATTTTCAGCGATGTTTCACAGAAAGAACAAAAGCAGAGAAAAGGAGCAGAAAAATAATGTCATTTGAATGTTGTAAGTCTGTCGTGTCAAGTAATGGAGTAAAGGTTGTGAACTGATTTCTTTGGCTCTCTGATTGCCACATGGGAACAAATGAGCGAGCTGCCAGTCTGCTCAACTGATTTTGGGGCCTCAGGTTGATGATTAACGCCAGAGGACAAAAAGACAGCTCTGAGCAGCGGCGCAGCCTACCCACAATCCCTCACTGCTTTTTCTGATTGGGCTAATCACCACATTGTCCCTCAGCACTTTGTGCCTGGGTCTTAACAGCAAGAAGAAAAGCCCAATGTCTAAAGAAAGGAATTACACAGAAAACTGCATTTCCTTTTTTCATCTCCCCTCTCTCACATATCAAATCTTGCACCATTACCTCCAGTTTTTCCATAACGCCTTATGCACCATCCATCTAGCTCACTTTAATGGCAGCCTCATAATTATTTAGATGATTATGTGTTGCAAGCCATTTAGCATGCTCAATGACACATGTTTTATTTATTTGCCGCTGCAGCTTCTCAAATGGGGAGCAGAGAAAAGGATTTTAGATGGGCGGTGGTAGTGCCGCCGCCGCTGCTGCAGAGCTGGTAGTGGAGCAAATCAGTGCCAAAATTGTTTGATATATTGCAGCTGTTGATATAATAATATGCTATGCCACACCACCGAGCTAATGTGATACAAATAAGGTATGCTTTGTGTAGCATTGCGAAGTAACGTTTGCTTGGGCTAATGGCGTGTGTCTTGGTTGACCAGTGAACCCCCATAACATACTGCACCATTGAGCAAGCTATTAGGACATGATAATGGGCAGAAATGCTTGATGTTATGCTGAATGTAGCCTTGCTCCGACTGCGGGCCCCTTCCCTCCAAGGCTTTACAGCGGCAGTAGACAGGATTTAGGGTAAGAGCATGGAAAATACTGCTAAATTGAATACAAAATATCCAGGAAGAAATGAGGAAAGTAAGGAACAGTAATTCTAAAATATATGATTATTGTTCCAGAGCTACTGAAGAGAAATCAGGCTTACAGTAGCCTTATCTGTCTAGAGACCACACAAGTATTGTGGCAAATACCTTTTTGAGGTTATGTGATGACAAATATTTAGTGAAACTTTTTTTTTTTTTTTGAGAAATATGTTAGAAAGCGTATGGATTTTGAGTTCATTTTGAAAAAACAGATAACATCTTTATTGCTGCAATTGATGCACAGGACCACTAGAGCGTAGTACAACCTCAGTGAAAGGTAACAAATGACTCTAACTCAGGAGCCTTTTGGTCCTCCAAGGTACAAAACGTGATATTTTTGACAGGTTTGATGGCTTTTCATATACATATATCATATGTATCTGCTGCAGCTGATATAGTTCATTGTATAAGTGATTCATACTTTCTGTGTACAGTCCAGTCAACTCACACAAAGTTATTATGACTTCCATATAAACAAAAATACCAATACTGAAGCTGCACCAGGGTTTTTTTTTGTACTTGTACTTATATAGCTTCTTATATTTTTTATTCATTATTGTTATTTTTATTATTTCCATTGTAGTTTTATTTCTTTATTTCTTGGTATTACACTATGTCTGGCTGCTGTAACACAGAAATTTAACCCCGGGGATTAATAAAATACCTACCTACCTACCTACCTTAACATCTAGTTTTACAATGTCGTCCCAATGGCTTCATGTGACAGAAATGAAACATACACATTATTTGCAAAGAGGAGTAACTCCTCTCCAAGGCGCTCAGTACAGCGTTCTACTTGCATGGTACTGAACAGAACAGCTTGCAAACAAGACGACGTCGGAGGCAGTGTGCTGCAGCTGAGTTTTGACGTGCGCTGAAGTCTGTCTCTGTGTTCCCGGACTGCACTGTCATCTCCAGCATCTGCCGTGACTTCTTGTTGGAAAAGCTTCCGGAACAATCAAAGTTCACTGGCTGTCAACACCTGCTGCTCCTGTCTGCTTCCCCACAACATGTCACACACACACACACACACACACACACACACACACACACACACACATCTGGCATGCATGCATATGCAGTTCACTATATTTGCTCATGAGTGTGCAGCCACACATATAAACATGCATGCACATCTGACTCTATTCAACCAAAAACTTTATCATAATACTATCTTTGTCCTTGTTTGACAGCTGCACACATCAAATACTACAGTACATATTAATAACTGGCTAATATCAAAACATGTTGCCAGTACTGCAAATCTACAGGCTAACTACTCGTTCAAATACTTTGCATCCCAGAATGTTGCAGGAGCTCCATGGGCCAACAAGTAACAAGGTTCATCAAATCCCTCCAAGTTTCATCAAAATCAGACCGGTGGTGTAGCGAAGTTTGACATTTTGACCTTTAATTATAGCGTCCCCATGTGGCCAATCAGTTTTTAAATGCCAGAAAGCTGCCAAAATGCCCCTCCAAGTTTCGTCAAAATTGCACCAGTGGTGTCTGAGATATCACATTTGATTTTAAAATGTTGACCTTTAATTATAGTGCCCCCATTAGGCCAATCAGTGTATTCTTTTTAAACGCTGGAGCACAGTGCCAAGATGCAGCATATCTCCGGGTTTTGTCAGAATTAGACCCGTGGTGTCTGAGATAGCCTGTTAAAGTAAAAAAAAAAAACTTAAATGATAACGACCTCATTACGCCAACCAGTGTAATTTCATTGGGACAATTAGAATAAAGCATCACTCTCACTAGTGAGGAACTGTCCTCCCCTAGGATTCTCCCACAACTTCTATCAAACATTGATGGAGAAGGAAGAAAAAGCCAAGCTGAAGTAAGAAAAGAACTAATAAAAGATCTGAGGTAGGATACGAGGAGATGTGCTAGGATTCCCATGAAGACCATGTTCTCGTCTGAGCAGAGCCGCTTCAGGCCCCGACTTCTCTTCAAAGTGAATTTGCAGGAGTTAAAGAAACCTGTCCCCTCCTCCTTGGCTATCTCAGCTGAGTTTGATTCAGCTGCTCAAGAGGCGCAGTCAAATCTACACACCTAAACTAGGAAAGGGTGGGACGCCGGGTCGACTACGGGAGGAAAGTTTCAGGTTCCTCTGAATGTGAATGCCATCCGGATTTTTTTGACTCGCTCGGTGAATGAGCTCGCTTTGCACACATTCCTGCTGTTTTTCGTCAACTCCAGATCGGTGAAGTCACAACCCTTCCTCATCACTGAATTCAGTAATTCCACAGTGATGAGGGTCTATTAATTAATGATTAAATGATGATTGAAGCTTCCCTCACCTGACTGCTTGTGGGGACGTATTTAGCTTGCTGATTGAAGTCTCTCAATCAGTGGCTAAGTCTGTAATCAACAACTGATTATAACA
>CABFOQ010036426.1:0-23288 GCA_900660455.1 Gephyroberyx darwinii | reverse complement strand
GGGGGTAACATTCATATTAGCTCAAATATACCAGCCAGGTCTCCATGTCTGTCCTCCACCGTTGTCATTGTCACTTCCTAACACTACTTCCCACTATTCCCAGTTACAGTCAATACTCACCTCACCAGCAATCTGTTGGTAAATGACCTTGAACTGCTTTTCCTCTTCAGTCTCCTCCTCTTGGAGTAGTTTTGACTGATGGACAGACGAGAGAGAAACCAATAGTAACGTCTGTTACGATGAGCTTCATTTATCAATTCTTCTCAGCTTAATACATCACTAAATCCTATTGTTGGTTATCAGTAGATGCATTTCCTTATCGTACCGGAGGAGAGCAGCATATGAGGAATAGACTGAGCCAAGTATGAAAAACTTGGCATGTAAACACAGCGGCCTTGGTGTCAAACAGGTGCAGCCAGGCCTCTGGAGGTCAGTTGGCCTTTAAACTAGATTGTAAATCAGTGTGGCTGGCTTTAGTGACGATACGTGACCTGGCTCAGATTGAATTTCAGCCCCCGGTTACGAGAGAGACTAGCAGCAAGATTGTTTTGGTTTGACTACACACACACACACACACACACACACACACTGCTCTCCTCACGAGAAAAACTACCTTTTGTTTCTTCCTCTTTTCCCCCTGAATGCCGTCATGCTGGATCTCCTTGTTGGCACGTGCTCTGTCTGACACGAATACAATAGGCTAGGGTCGGTTGGACGCAGTGGTTGGTAGGAGGAGAGAAGACAGTTATTCCACTGGCTGCAATCAGTGTATATACAATGATGGACGCAAACTGCATTTGCCAATTTTGCTAAAAGCCGGCATAAGAGGTGGAGCATAGACGGGCAAAGCAAAAGAAATCGAAGAAGGTGATCGCCACGTGCATGCATTACCTTTTCTTGCTGGAGGCCCGTGAAATAAGGAAGGATAGGAGAACGATGAGATGAGGTGAAATGGAGGAAAAGATGTGAAGGAAAAGGCTTAAATGTTCTGGTTTGTTATTTACTTTCATGGGATGAAGAGTCAATAAATATGAACCTATACTCGGGGACAGAAGGGTGATTAGGAGAGTTGAGATATGTCGGCTACACAATTATCAAATATATCAAATTTATATTGACATTGCAGTGTGGAAATACATGTTATCTGCACTGCATAGAGCGCAACAGCAAGCCAGCCTTTTAAATCCATTTTCATAATGGACTGGACATCAGTGGGAAGCCCAATGAGAGACATTCCCACAGTTGTATTCCAAGTAATATCACAACTGCGTAATCTGTCAGAATAAATGCAATATATCTTGACCATATTGTGCAGCCCCACTACATGGATCGAGTGACAAACCTGTATCTGGTCAGACCCGATTGTGTTCTCCACTTCCCTGAGAGGGAAACAGACAGATGTTACATTAGAACTCATTGCATGTGGCTTTCTTTACTGCCTCGCTATATTCTGCATCCATTTCACTGTCGGCAATCCCCAAAAAGGACACTTACTCTGAGGTGCTCCTCTTCTCGGAGAAGACCCTGAGGATGAACTCTCCCTCCTGATGGGGCTCAAAGGTCGTGGGGATGATGACGTACTCTCCCGGAGGCAGATGGAAGCGCTCGGTTATCTCCCGTAGGTTGATGTAGGTCTTGCACTTGGCCTTGGAGGCCGTGTACAGGAAGAAGTCCTTCTGCAGGTGTTGATTGCACCCGTGCATCTGAGGATGGAAAGAGCAGTGGAACTGAGATGGGATTTCCCTATTTGGTAAAGTTTACGCATTTCGATTGCATGACATTTTGGATTAAGTAATTCTAATTCAAAGTATTTGTGAAATTGCATTAAATTAGTTATAATCATTTAAAAAAAACTGACTCAAACTAAAAATAATCAAAAAACTAAAATAAATTGAATGAATAAATTTCAATGTATAATTAGATAGATAGAGACAGTCACTCTTTAAGAAATGTAGCTATTTTTTCAGTTTAATTCTAGTCCATATTAATTTATTTATTATTATTATTTCTTTTATACTTAGTTGAATTTGTTTATTTGGATACAATCAACCTTTTTTCTTAGGAGCTAGGAGGGCCAATGTTAGAACCTGAACTACCCTGAGCAAACACACACACACATAAGAGTCACTCCGGAGATACAGGTCAAACTGGGACTAGCTCTGACTTCAACAAGTGAATCCTCCTGCCTGATGAGCGTACCTCCTTTGGCACCTGCAAAGACAAAGCGGAAACAAAACGTCATGTCACCTCTGGTGCTCGTAGGAGAGCTTATTCGTGCTGGAGAAAAGCTGGGTTGGTTCAGGCCATGTGATGATTGGTACCTCGTAGATGGAAAATCCAATGGTGAAGAGCTTGGCGCCCTTATTGCGGTCCTTCCTGCGACCTTTCTGCATCAGAGCGACCACCACAGTGCAGGCGCCCTGCCCGTCCTCTGGGTCGTCGTCCTCCTCATACAAACGCATCCGGTACTGAGGGTTGGTCCAGTACGTGTCTGCAAAACAGGGTGTGAGAGATGATAGCAGGTGGACTGAAGGTACAGGGGCCATATTAAAAAGCTTATACTGGTAGTAGTAGTCAAAAAAACAATTAGAAAAAGGCTGACAGTACGAGACGAGGCCCACCTATGAAGTTCCTGCAGCCGCCAGCAGAGCTGCCTCTTACCCAGCGGCCCTCGTTAACAGCCACCGTCCAGCTGTGCCTCTCATCGCCCTGCAGCGTGTCTGGGGTCAGGTTGCACATCTCCAGCTTGGTGAAGTGCCTCTTGAAATCGTCAAAGGACATCCTGGAGGGCAAAAGGGAAGAGGAAGCTTGTAAGATGAAAAGAACGAAGGGAAATTTGGTTGAAATGTAGACAAGAGAGGAAGGAAGGAAGGAAGGAAGGAAGGAAGGAAATATCCCATTGGTTTCACTCACCAGAACTCACTTTCTTGTACTGTCTGCTTCTTTAAGTTGTCCCTGTCTGCGATGGAAAGGGTGGACCATTCCTGTGAACTGCGGAAAGATCACAGTCCACAAAATAAAACACCCCAATCTGGTATCAGTATTAACAAAAGGCCAAAGGCTTTAACAGGTCTCAGATCAAATCTTACTCTGCACGCCACGGTCCCTTCCAGAGCACCCGACCCCAGGGGTTGCGCATGCGAATCAGGCGAATCTTGGAGTCCTTTTTAACCTCGTCACACTAAAAAAACAACACCCCGTCAGTATCAAGAAACACTGCTCGTAAAGACCTTTTCTTCTTCCAAAGAATACCAGATCCGCACCCAGGTGTGCGTTTTTACGGTACCTCCTCCAGACCTGTGATGGAGTAGGCGTGACCTCTGACTAGTCCCAGTTCAGTCCGACTTTCCATGGCACTGGCTGAAAACACCTGAGAGAGATGACAAGATATTTTTTTCTCTGCTCTGTCCGTGTTTTATTACTTTCATACGTGCCGTCGTGCTCTTGCGGTGAGCTCTGAACACTCACGTCTATGGAGCAGCCCATCAGCGAGCCTCTCTCCAGGGCCTTCCTCATGATCTTGTAGAGGTCTTTGGGCGCCTCGGATAAATCGAAGAACTCGGTGACGCCACCCGTGAAGTCCTCCATGGCCTCCAGGGTGTTGCCCCCTTTCAGTGCCTCATAGGACCCATGCAACCTGAGAAAGAGGTCATCGATCAAATTCACAGTGCAGGCGTTGAGATTTGATCTTAACATTGTCTACAGTCAATTGGAGAAGCATGAGGTGTGGTGTGGGTCCAGGTAGGGTGACTGCACTGCAAAACATATGTATCTTAACAAGTCATCTGGTCTGATATTGAGTCTTATAAATAGACTTGAGAAGTCATCATACTTACTTGGCATACGCCTTTTCCAAGAGGGCGCTCCAGTACTCGTTCTTTCGGAAAGACTTGGTGAACACTAGCCGGTTGTTGAAGGTGGGGATGCGGTCGTCCACAACCACATCGATCCATTCGCCATACCGCCAGAACTGAGTGGAGGAAGACAGTGAGAGAAAAGTGATCAATTAGTTAATCAATTACTTATATTTAGTGATTTTTTTTGTTTCCTGAAAAATTACATTGTTGATGTGTGTGTGGTGTGTGTGTGTGAGGCTGCTATACCTGGAAATGGAAGATGCCAGCGTAGTTCTCTGTGAAGCTCTGGTCTGGGGGGATGACTCTGTACAACAGCTTCTCATTCAGCGTCAGACAGGCGATGGCAGCAAGCAGCCAGCAGTCACCTGTCAACACAACACCATCCAAACACACCAGTTCATAAGATGATGCACGGCCATTCTTCAACAACATCGACTTAACTGATGTTCATTCATGCCTAGCGTGTTCCTGGCTCTGACTGACACTATGTGGCGTTTTGGTGTGCTTGGTGTTCTACCTTCTTGCCCCGTCACCCAACAGGGTTGTTTCTGTCTTCAGCTCCCCAGTGGCTCTCTAGATAGACCATCTCATTTGGAGATAATTGTGACAGAGTATTCTCGACAGGAAGAACAAATTGGCTGACGGATGGTCTAAAAACGTATGCTATTGATTGCCACTATGCAAAGGCCAATGACGGCTCAGACTCTCCACTTGTCCCAGAGGAGGAAATATTATCTAAAGATTTCTCCAAAGACAGGCCTGTTGACCCCAAAGGCCTCCATGAACAGCTCTAACTATCTTGTTACTTGCTCATGCAAAACTAATAGCACTACATTAAAATCAATTATAGCAATAATTATTTTAGTTTAAATAAAAGTGAACAGACTGGATCTTTTAGAGAAATTACAGTAAGTTTGTTCCCAAAATGTATAAATATAAAACTCTTCATATCTGAGTGGGCATAATGTGCTTAAGTTCATTTGAAACAATGCAAACAAATACAAAACAGACAGAGTTTCAATATTACCCAATTCTCCTTGACAGATGTCTGTCCTATTGGCTCCGTCTATGATGAAGTGGGGATTATCACAAATTTCCTGTTAGAGAAAATAAAGAGTGTTTGGGGATGTTACTGTACAGGTCTTGACATGTCAGTTTATTTGCCATATTAGTGCCATAATTCAAAGCTTTGTCGCATCGGTAAATGAATGAAAGAGCATCAAAGATCAAGTGACTAATGAATTAGGTGAGTATCAGTACAATTACAAAACATTTGCTTTATCTTAAATATTAATATTATTTTATTATTATTATTTATATTATTTTTGCGTTTGCTATTTTCCACACAAGCTCTCCACCTTCGGCCTCAACAACAACTTTGTCTTAAAATCTGTATTTACAAATCTGCACTTGACATGACTGACAAGCTGTGGACGTGACCCTGCAGCTGAGCCGGCTTCATTTCTCCTGGCTGGACCGAAAGAACGCGTGGGAGTTGGGACCACGGGAGGTCCCATTAGCTATATATGCAGAGACAGCTGTTACCGGCCCTCAGAGGTCAAGAGCCCTTAGTCCCCTCAACAAATCGTAATGTGCTGAATGCAGAGAAGCTTTCACCTTGTAGCGATCTCTGTCATGGCAGCAAGATTGACGGCCTGGTTAGGCTTACTGGAGCTTATCCACTTTATGGTGATGTCTTGATTGGCAACGTTCTCAGTGAGGTATTTGTGTATTGCATTATGGTGAATTGGGTTTCCTTTAGTTTTGAAACAGGGGGTGAACAGGGGGTGGTACAATATCAACTTGACCATGATCCTTCATCACTAAAGGATTTTTTTCACACCTTTAAAGTGCACTTAAGATTAAAGGTGCATTAACACTAGAAAGGCCAAACCACCCTCAATTGACAAATTTTATCAAGCTCTATTGGCCAACGGTACAAATTGCAACAACATCAACAGGTCTCTGTTACCTGTTGACACTGCAGTGACTCCTCTTTTCTCATATAAGATTGCCCTGGTGGCTGTAGAAATGCAACCTCATGTTCCAAATTTAGACCATTGCTCCACTGCTGACCCATGGCTGGGATCCGTGTAGCACTGATGTCAGCTAAACGGCTGCAAGTGCATTTCACGTTTGCCCCTCAAGTGACAATCGAGTTTCAAATTTGAATTATTATTTGAATATTGTTAACCACGGAGCAAGCCTTTAGAAAATGAAAATGGGATATGTGTCGCCAAGAGCAATGCGAATTCCCCTAAAAGACTGCAATCGAGGCTATAAGTCGGTGCCATTCAGTCACCAAACACCCCGGCAGGCGTGTGCATAGGAGAACTATGAAATCCTAGATGTTTCCCAGCACTGCCAGGGAGGGTCCACCTGTGTGAGAGTCAGCTGTCTGTGACTCTAGAAGGTGATAACCCAGAATTATGCACCCATGACCATGCAGCCATATCAACTTCACACCCCTCCCGTGTACTCTTGAGGAAGTGATGACATACACGGTGCTTTTAGAAAACGGCTTTCAAACGATCACTTTAAGTTTAAGTCAACTGAGTCAGATTCCAAAGACAAGAGTTCCCCTGTCCTCCAGAGGCACTCACCGATGGGCGCTTCCATTCGAACTCCATTGGGAATTTGTGACTGTAGTAGAGCGAGGAGTCGTTTGCAGGGAACAGGGGGTCTTCGAACAGAGTCTTCTTCCCCACGTATTTGTCTCGCAGCTCCAAAAATGTCTTAAGACGCTTGGCATCTTTCACAGCCTCGTTTCTGCTCAGAATCGCAGAGTAGATGGAGTTGCCAGCAGGAGGGTATTCAGTTTTTTCATCAGGCCCAACTGATGCTTCAGTTTCTGGTAGCGTTGTCACCTGAATATCTTCCACGAGGACAATCTTGTCCATGTGCCTCTCTCCCCCCGCCTTATCAGCGTGTGCCACAGCTTTAGACATTATTCTTGTGTCAGAGATCAGTTTGTAAAGTGCAAAGAAGGAAACCGATGAGGAAACCTTCCGTATTTGCAGAAGCAGAGCGTGGACTTGCAAAACAGCCTAGAGAAACTTCCTGTACCCTGTTCTGGCGCTTTCCCGTCACCAATAGTTCCTTTATTTGTTGGGAGCAACTTGTCAGTGCTCATATGAAATCACAGAGCCAACACTCCGGCGCACACCCACATGCACTGTTGCGTCCCTGGTGCTAGGCCTAAATATAGGCCTCTTCAAGGGAGGGGAGGAGGCTTCTCAAAAAGAGGGCCTGACCGTGTCCCAACATTTTCAGGGTACACTGTACTGTTCAGCAGGCTCCTGCAAAATCTGTTCCATACATCCAATGGAAGTTGTGGATGATTATTACCTACCCTACCTTTTTGGGTAATAACATTGTGATAAAACACTGCAGTATAGGTCATGGGTCCAGTGACATGTCCCTTTGCGCTGTAATACCCACATTTATTTTACTATATATGGATTGCTGAACCAAAAGCTACCAAAATAAATTTCTTGTCTCTTTCTTAAAGGAAGTCCCCTAAAGCCCATATTTAGTACTATACAAAATGACATATAATATCATATCATATCAGCACAACTTTACTATCTTAATGGCCCAACTAAGTATCTCCATTTGAGTGAATGGATTACCACTGGTTCAGCACCATCTTATGTTCTCTTATGTTATGTTGTCTTCACCTTATATCTTCGCTATGTTGACACCTAGTGGTAAAACAAATGCTTGGGTGTTTGTTACGGCCGACAAAATTAAGAAATTGTGTAATTAATTATAATTCAATTGGTCTAAACCTGTCAATCCGTGCCTTTATCAAATAAGAAAGAAAAGAGGCGGATATCCTGGCGACTGTTGAGTACACAGTTGCCAGGTTCGAGTAAAACCGCCATATAAAACCCCCATGTACACAGATGACACATGCAACCTATGGCTTAACCACTGGAAAGAGGAATGCCTGCAGTGTTGCTTGGTCAATGACCTCTGCCTGTCCTGCAGGCCTCAGACAGACAGTGAATGAAGTGATGTGGGTTTAAATTATAACAGTTGAATTACATGATGAACTGTTACAATGTGCAAAACATCTAAATTGTACTGGAGAAAGACTTTTTACGTAGCCTAAAATTGCACTTGCTGTCCAGCCTTTTGGGAGCCTGCTGCGGTTCTGCACATTTCTATCACAGATGGCTGCAGAGATGTTTGCAGTCAACTTTTGAGTATATACAGTCCACAAATGTTTACGAAGTAGTCTAATAATTGTCTTGCTTATGCAGTGCGAGAGTTTTGTGTAAATACCTTATGTAGCACTAAGTTCATTACATAGCCTTTGTCCATGACAGTCACATCTTCGAGGATGAAGATCTGAACACTGGCCAGGTGCAACTCTGCTTTGATCTTCTGCCAGCTCTGTGTGAATCAGTGGTTTTGGACACCGCCGAAGGGGGATGGGACAACTTGGTCTTGGCAACCCCGTGTGGCTCTGACGTGCATGAGCTCGTACTGTCTGCACCTGTATGTTGTCGCCATCATATCTGGCTGTCCTTAGGTCTCAAGTCCGTCAACCCTAGCCTTCGAGGATATAATGTTAATGCTATATGTTTTTTCATGAAATGTTATGATGCTAGTATTCAGTAGGTTTAGTTAAGACTGGTGCAGTATCGTGTAAGTTAGCATAATAGCATTAGCTCATTTGCATGGTAACGCAGCATTAGCAAGGCTGGAGAGAGGGGCGGGCTGCTGAAATTGTTGCTAGCTAGCAGCGAACCGGCTAGTTAGCAGGCTAACAAGCAGGACCTCCACTGACATCTACTGCGAACAAAGCCACTAGGCGGAATCTGCGCAGCTGTTTCCTGGAGTTAAGTAGGTAACACAACATTAGCCAAGGAGCTAGCAACGTCACACGGCTAGCTGCGGTGCCGTCTGTAAACGAAGTAAGACTCTTAGCTAAGCTAAACAACCAACGAGGACTGTTCTGCGGCGCTGGGAGACTACTGTTAAACTGGAGCTGGCATCGTCACACATCCCAAGTCAACCCAAGTATGTCTAACCTCGTGTATCTTTTCCGTGTTTGTGTTTTGTCATACGATGTCGGTTGGTGCTGTGGCCTTTCCTCTAGTGTGCTAAGTTAGCTGTTATTTCGCATAACGTTAGTCTCAGCCGTCAATACTGGCATCACACACAACTAGCCAGCTTCAGCTACTTGCCTGATAACTCTTTCAAGCTATTTGTAAAGTTAGATTTAATTGCATAGTTTGCTTCCTCAACAATAAATAAGCTATGTAACTGTTAGTGTTTGTATCGTGACCATGGCATTTCTGTTTGTTTTACAGCAGGCTGCTGGGCCTGACTAATAAAAAATATGTCTGAGGGAGAGAGCAAGCAGGCCCAGGACTGTGTCCAGGAAATAAAGCCGGAGCCCACGGGTCAAGGTGTGTCATCCGTATCCCCCCCTGTGTCCATGGTAACACAGCCTCCACCAACAGCTGCCACAGAGGATGAAGAAGAAGAGAGCGAGGATGAGTCAGAGATTCTGGAGGAAAGCCCATGCGGACGCTGGCAGAAACGCAGGGAAGAGGTACACAGTTGATATCTCTCTGTAGGAGCCAGTTCTACTTCCCTTAAGGTATACAGTAATCTAACACCTGCTGTATTGTTTTGCTCCCTTTAGGTGAATCAGCGCAATGTTCCCGGGATTGATAATGCGTACTTGGCTATGGACACGGAGGAGGGCGTTGAAGTGGTTTGGAATGAGGTCATGTTCTCAGAAAGGAAGAACTTCAAAATGCAGGAGGTGGGTCTACTGCTAGGTCAACACAGTGAGATACATGATGTTTGTGTCCAGTACAGTGTTTACACACTGCAAAACTGAATGCTTGTGATGATGATGATGGTGACAGCGATGATGATGATATTGATGTTGGATCACTGAGTCAGCAAAACAATAGGCATCCCTGCAAAGATTAAAATGGCTAGACGAAGTTTCACTTTTAAAGGATTGCATTTTAGGTGTTAAAGGGGAACTCTGGTATTTTTAAACCTGGGCTCTATTTGTACAAATTTGTCATTTATACCGCAAAATAGGTACAAAAAGTTTTGGAATTGCTCCGGTAGATCGCTGAAATCTGAAAGAGGTGAGTTGTTGCATGAAGAGGTTAAACAAAGGTCTATCTCTGTAGCCATCCTTTCCGGATCCTACCGGAGCAATTCCAAAACTTTTGTACCTATTTTGTGGTATGAATGACGAATTTATACAAATAGAGTCCAGGTTTAAAAATACCGGAATTCCCCTTTAAGCTGCATTCTTGACTGGGATCTCACCAACTCCACATGGAGGCCTATCAGTACTTGTTTCCCCTCTGGCTTTAAGTTCCTTAGGCAAGCAGTCAGACTTGTTGCTGCCAGCACCGTGGCAAAGTACACACAGTACACACACACACACACTGCAGTTACATAAACAATTTTCGAAAATGTAGGAAAGGTAGCACACAAAGTGTTAAATGACTGATCAGGTAGGGATTCAATGTGTTGCTCAGACACTTTGACAGGTTGTTGAGGGACATACACACAGGGGCTGTTGCAGGGATTTGTGACCTTTCGGTAATGAGCCATCCTTTCTGGTAGGGATGGCTTGATTGATCAGACAAAATGAGTATCCGGTACAGATATTGTGATATTGTTTTTTTACGAGTGTGATTGTCGTGCCTCTATTTTGTTTTCATTTGAGATGAATCAGTGTGTATCTAAACTTCAGTAGGCCATAGCCTGATAGCAATAAAGCAGTCAAAATTTGAAAAATAACCATGATCAGGCAAGCAAAATACATACAGACAGCTTGATTAGAAGCAGGTAGGCTACTTGCATATTGGTAGAGCAGTATGAGGTCAGAGTGGACTAGCACTCACCCTATAACGCTACACAAACAGCCTTTCTCAGCAGCAGCACTGCCTATTTAGCCAACTTCTGTTTTTTCTAATTATATGATTACGAGTATTGGGGCTTGTCCTACGGACACTGATCTGATTCAGACTAGGACGTGATCAGCTCTCGAGTTAGGCTACTTTGCCATGCTATAGTTGTGTCTCACTAATATGTGGTTCATATGGTGGTGATCTTGCTGTTCTCAGTATGGTTTTGTTACCTTGGCTCAGATTGTGGCATCTGTTGAGGAACCAGTATGTTCCTCAAGAGTGAAAATACATGAGAAATCAGTTTGCAGCCTGTGTCCAACAACTACCCAGGGTGCTCTTGAGCAAGGAGATTAAGCTCCAACTGTCTGTGGCGTAACTGTGGTTATACCTCACCCTGCAGCTACTCTGCCAGGCGATAACTGGATAATTATTGTGTGTTCTTACTCACGTTGCCTGGACAAAAATAAGGGCTTTTTTAATTTTATTTTTAGAAATTTAAGAGCTGATTATTTTATCCAGTGCAACTTGACTTTTAATGGACACTCATTGACAATTTGGAGATTGAGCCTGTGACCTTTCGGTCTCAGTAACCGCTAGGCCAGTCTACTGATCCAAGCATGGGCGTCTTTTGGCCTTAATTATATGTGGCATATTTTGTTTCATTGATTAGAAAATGTATATCTCCCACACAACCCCATCCTCTTTTTTTCTCTTTCTCACAGGAAAAGGTGAAAGGAGTTTTTGACAACTTGATCCAGCTGGAGCATTTAAACATTGTGAAGTTTCACAAGTACTGGGCTGATGTCAAGGAGAATAGAGCTAGGGTAGGAGATTCTCATATATGCTTTTCTCTTCAAACATTACGAAAAATGTGAAAGATGTTATGCAGATCTTTTGTGTTAATGTTTGTATCTGCAGGTCATTTTCATCACTGAATACATGTCTTCAGGAAGTCTGAAACAGTTTTTGAAAAAGACCAAGAAAAACCACAAGACCATGAATGAAAAGGTGAACTGTTTCTGTTTGCTTGACCTTAAAACAAATGCTTGGGTTTGTGTCACCTGTTTGTGCTGCCCTGCTCCCTCAAGCTCTGCTAAAGTTTTGGGATAGCGCGTCATTTCTTCAGTGTTGTGGTAATCCTCATTTTAATCTGACATGCCTTAATTCATAGTTTAACAGCTTTCGAAATGCAGTTTCTATAAAGCTGATAATTACTATAATGATAACTGATAATGTTTCACAGTAACTGTCATTTCTATTATTTCTTACTTTTCTGTCAGGCCTGGAAGCGCTGGTGCACACAGATACTGTCTGCTCTCAGGTCAGTATAACAAGTAAGCTTTTAATGAGATGCTTAAAGTGCATAGAAATGATGCATAACATGCCACGTAACAGTCACTTAAGCAGGTAACCAGCCATGTTTCAGAGGTCTTACTGTATTCTAAAAATGATACTTGTCTGAAAAAGTTGTGAAAGTGGCCTATGAATCTTCATCCATCGACCACTGTGGTCGAAAGACAATTAGAATTTATTTCCTTGCCCCGTTCTGTGAGCATTTTTCTCACCTTGGTCTCCATCCTTTGCTTCCAGCTACCTGCACTCTTGTGAATCGCCCATCATCCACGGCAACCTGACCTGTGACACCATCTTCATCCAGCACAATGGCCTCATCAAGATTGGCTCAGGTGGGCCTCAGAGATAAGTTAAATCCAAGGAGATTCGTCACCAGCAGGAAATCATCTCAGTACTCATTATTTTCCTACTATTTCAGTGGCACCAGACACCATTAACAACCATGTTAAAACCTGTCGGGAGGAGCAGAAGAGCCTGCACTTTTTTGCTCCAGAATATGGAGGTGAAATCTCTACTTGTCTCAGATACTGTTTAGGGGTGGGGGCCAAACATACAGCGATGCTTTTGTGATATTGATCAGCATGTCTACTTTCAGCTGTTGCCGATGTTACTACAGCCGTGGATATCTATTCCTTTGGCATGTGCGCCTTAGAGGTGAGTGGATACCTTGTTCACTTATGAGCTATTCGTCACATACTGACAAGCATAATCACTCATTCCTTCATGGAAAACACAAAACGTGAGAGAGAGAACCAATCACAGCACGTGGTTTGCATGAATAGGAACTGTGCAGAAAAGTGCAGAGTATTAACAAGACATGCCCAGCGCTCTGTTATCAACTTTGAAACCATCATTAGTTTGCTCTCTACAAAAATAGAAATGAGGTTATCTGTTGCCTCTGTTTTTTGCAAGCAAGGAAATGTGGGAATTTTGTTGTTGCCTGGGATACCATCTAGGTCTAGAGTGATGATGCATTTTGAAACATGGGCGTATTTTCTCCACACTTCTCTCCTTGTCCCATCGCTTTCTCAGATGGCCGTGTTGGAAATACAGAGTAATGGAGATTCGTCTTACGTGTCCCAAGAAGCCATAAACAGTGCCATTCAGTCCCTAGAGGACCTACTGCAGCGGGTGAGGGCAGGAATTTAATGCCCATTTGGCCCTGCGCAAGAGAGACCCACATATTAAGTGTTTTTCCCTCTTTCAGGAGTTTATCCAGAAGTGTCTGGAGGTGGACCCTAGTAAGCGACCCACAGCCAAGGAGCTCTTGTTTCACCAGGCCTTGTTTGAGGTGCCCTTACTCAAGCTGCTGGCTGCACACTGCATCGTTAGCCACCAGCGTGAGTGAAAATATACTTGTTAAATATCTGGTATGGGCTAGTCGCAGATATGTTGGAGGTTCCTCCCTGATCACAGAAATGTATAACCTGCATCAAAAAACAACATCAGAGGTGTTGGGAGTATTGGAGGAAATGGCTCTGATTGCAATGTTCTGTCTTTACTTGTAGATACGATTCCAGAAAATGCTTTAGAGGAGATGACAAAGAACATGGACCCTAACTTGGTGATTGTTGAGGCCAAGGAGGGAGTTCAGCTGAAGTAAGTGTTGGTATCATACCTAATAACTCTGAATTATGGAGATTGGTGGAAGAACAGGCTTGTGAAGGGAAGCAACTATCTTTCTGGCAGTCGACTGTCTTCTCCTTACCACACTAATATTTACATTTACAGTGGGGGAAATAAGTATTCAACATATAAACAATTTTTTAATTCAACATATTTCAATAGCAGCCATTCACATGAAATTCAGACCAGACATTGGTATTAACTCAATAAAACTACACAGCTAAAGAAATTGTAACATTCCAATCCATAAAAAAGTTATGTGCAATAAAGGGGATTGACACAGGAAAAAAGTATTGAACACAGTAAGAAAAGGCACTAAACCAGCTTATGCCACTAATGAGTTCTCCTAACTGTGCTAGAATCAGCTGGGTTAGTGCATGTTGGTGGGTAAGTACTTCCACTCTTTGAAAAAGGGTTTCCCACCTCTGAATGCAAGTAAACAAATCATTTGTCACCAAGCTTTCCTGCAAGAAACACCTCATGATTTAAAGATTTAAAGACCGCCTGTGTTGAAGAATGGGCCAAAATCCCACCTGATCACTGAGAGATCAGTTTTTTTCGTACATGAAGCGTCTTGAAGCTGTTCTTCTCCACCAAGTATTAAATAAATTTCTGTTAGTGTGTTCAATACTTTTTTCCTGTGTCATTCCCCTTTATTGCACATAACTTGTTTTATGGATTGGAATGTTACAATTTTCTTTAGCTGTGTAGTGTTGAGTCAATACCAATGTCTGGTCTAAATTTCATGTGAATAGCTGCAATGGAAATATGTTGAATTAAAAAATTGTTGTGTTGAATCTTTATTCCTCCACTGTACATACATTGACTTAGAGTAGGCGCAACAGTAGAATAAACTTAATTTCCTAGATTGTAGTATTAGAAGTATCTTACTATGAGGGGTGCAAGGGCAAAGCCACAGCACCCGATGGACGTTACAAATATCCCTGTGTCCCTACAATATTCATGTGTAATAGATAAGTGCAAGTTACGAAGTAAGAGTCAGGTACAAAACGGACTGACGGACAGGTAGATGAGGATAAATCCTGACTGGGTCAATATTCAACATTAACCACAATCCTTTTATTCAGGCTCTCCCAGTTTCCTGCCCTTGAGCTGGACAAGTTCCTGGAAGATGTGAGGTAAGGGAACAACTTTGTGTAGCTTATCATGAAAAAAATTTGAGGAGGAGGGTGCCACTGTGCAACATCAAATCAGTAGCAATAAACCCCAGTTTTAGTCCCAACTTGGCCCAACTTAAGTTTCACTGCTTTCTCTGTCTCTGGTGTGTTAGGAATGGGATCTACCCTCTGACTGCGTTTGGGATACCCTGTCCACAACAGCCCCAGCAGGAGGCAGTGAAGTCGCCCATAGTGCCCCCCTCAGTCAAATCCCCAACTCCTGAACCCGCAGAGCTTGAGACCAGGAAGGTAAGAACTCCTGCATAGGAGGTGGTAGAAACCAGGCCTCAGTCAAATAATGCCATAAATACTTTTTATGGTTTGGCTATTTCAGTAAGAAAATCAAATCTAATACTAATCAACCAAGGCGTGGTAGGAACTATGGTGAGAGCATACCTTTATTTTACAACCGATACATCCTCTCCTGAGCCTGTTTCTAACTGCATGACTGCCAAGATGAATCATGCAGTCCCTGAGTGGATCAGATATTCATCAACATATTAAAATCTATTTTTTCTCTGGTTTGGATGCTGGAAAGGATGAATACAAAGGCACAATGGAAATGAGAAGCAAAATACAAAAAAGGGATGGAAGGGACACAAAGCATATGTAATGCAATCACAGCGTGTGGGCGTGGAAGGTTTCTGTGCTTCACTTCTGAGAATACAAACTATGCATGCACACTGAATTAATGCTCTTGTATGGTCAGCTCAAGGTTTCACTCTTGTGTAAGACCAGTTGTTTTCAAGCGTTTTGAATTCTTTGAATAATTCTGACCAGAATCTGCACGCTGCCGTATTTACCCCACACCATTTTCCTGTCATCACTCCTCAGGTCCTTCAGATGCAGTGCAATATAGAGCCTGTTGACGAGGGGACCAAGCATCATGTATGTCTCAAGTCTTCCCATGTCTGATGAGTCTTCACCTAATCTTTCTGCTTTTAAGAATACTTGGTTAAAGTGCACTTTACGTTTTGCCAGACTTGTGAATTGACTCTGATTTTATTCTCCTCTCAGCTTACGCTGCTGTTGAAACTTGAGGACAAGTTGAACAGGCACTTGAGTTGTGATTTGTTACCAAGTGAGTATCCCCATCTTTTAAATAAAACAGTAGCACAGTTATAGTTAGCTTTACAACATGAAATGGGAAAAGTTTGTACTTTAGTAATACACACTTTTAACAGTTCTAAATATTTCAAATGAAACTGTGAGCAGTACATCACATCTACAACGATTTCAAGAAAATCAACTGCTAGTGAATTTTCTAGGGATATATATGTAAAAAGTATTTTTGTCATGTTTTTTTCTTGCAGTCAAACATGGTACAGCTCTCTTGCCTCAATTTAGCATTGAGCATTATTAAGTACTTCATGAAGTTCAAGCTTTTACCAGGCAATTATTTAAGTTAAGTGTTGCACTGCAGTCAGTCAACTTAAATGTAGCCAGACCTCGGACCTTGTTGTTTCTACAACATTGTGTACTTTCTCTGAGCAATCCAAGAGATGAAGGTGAAGATAAAGATGACGCATGCAAACTGCAGCGAGACATTACTTAGCAAACCAGTCACTTTAGATTTTAGAACTGGTATGGACGGAGGAAGATTAACTTATTAAAGTACCAAACTTTGGCCCCAAACGTATTTCAATAGTTTGTAGTACCAACCTGATGTTGCTTGTCAGTACCCTGCCCTAGGTCTCTAACCACTTGGCCTCTGCCTCCATGTTGGTCTTCTGATAGCCTCCCATTTCTGTACAGATGAGAATGTGCAGGAGCTGGCTGTGGAGCTTGTTCAGCTGGGATTCATCAGTGAGGTAAGTGGACTTCATCATGACCCCATTGGCCTCGCTGCTCCTATTAGTAGTTCAACCATAACATCTCAGTTTGAGGGTAAAAAGATCTGTTTCCTGACTGTCTGTTTCAGGGTGATCAGCCACGACTTGCGTCGGTTCTCGAAGAAGCCTTCTCCAAGTTCTACAGCCGGAACGGTTCTCTGAATCCAGTCACAGTTTCCTCATAGCGGAGGAGTCATCAGACCTTCCTACAACCCTCCTCATCCTCTCACACAGGACTTGCTGTTGCTCTACCTTGGAGTTCGGGAAAGCTTTGCGAGGACAGAGGGGGAAGCCTTGGTCTGATCTCAGATCTGCAGCCTGTCTTTGCATCTGGTGGGAAAAGCCACTAAGTGGTTGTTGCTTTTGTATGTTTTTCCTCCCACCCAGTACAGCCATCTGCTTCTCTCTTTTATAAGAGGAAAACAACCTAGTTGAAAAAGAAAGGAAAATACTAATGTTTTCACTATTTGGCTTATTTCTTTTAGTTATCAAGTAGTGGAGAAATGGGAGAGGTGAGCAAATACAAACTGGATAACACCAGTGTTTTCCTTGAGGCAGTATTAGAACTGTATTTGAAACATTTTTACTTAAAACTGTTAAATAGTTGTCAATATGAAAACAAATCCTTGTCCCAGCATACTGAAGTGTATGTGTGTTATGGTGTTGTAAGGTTATGTCTGGTTGTCATTGGTCCTTTTAACCTTTTCTCATGCAGTGAGTGAGGCATCTTCCTACCTTGTATCAGTTGTCAGAGACTCTCGGATGCATCAAGCATCAACTTTTATTTCCAACCTCTCAAAAGTGTGTCGTTATGTAGCCATGATACATAAGTAGCACCACAAGCTGAAGAGCGAGTAACGGCTACAGTTAGAATTATGGAAATGATTTATTTGTATATCTTTCTTGTGTTTACTGTATTTCACTTCTAGCACTATGGCAGGTGGTTGTTTGAATGTATGCTTTTACTCACTCTGTTCCTTCAAGTCATGCTGTTATTTTCTATGAAAAGGGGTATTGTCATTGACTGTGGTCCAACTGCTACTGTAACTTGTTTTACAAGTAGCTCATTGCAACAACTATCTGTTAGTTAAATTTCAAGTTATCTTTCGGTGCCATTTCACATAGGAGACGTTGCTTAGATACACTTAAAGACGCTTTGGCTTGTAAGCAAGTAACTTGAAGTTTATCACCAGGAAAGGTAAATGGATGTGTGGGTATTTACACAATGAATCTAAGCTGGACACGAACACATCCGATGAACTTTGTTCAATTCTCATTTTAACAGTGGTGAAGTTAGATTAAAATAATCTAATATAAACTAACCTGCTAAGATGAGTAAACGGTTGTCAGTGTAGGTCTAATCAATATTTGGATTTTATGGCTTTTGTCAATAGTTTCTTGTGTGGCTGAAGTATTCTGCCAGTAAGACAGAGGTAGAACTTGGGCCGGCCACTAAGCTACTCTAATAACCGGTCAGACCACCCTTATTTGTCTCAAGACCTCTCTGCTAGTTTGCACTACTGTACACTTTTATTATAATTGACTGTTGGAAATATCCTGTTGCTTCTGACTTCTTGAGATCAACAGTGGAAAAACTTTCATGATTTGGAAATGTTCTTAAAAATCTCTGATCCAGGTTTGTCCGTTCTATGCTGTGACATTTTGTTTTAACAGGGTCTGGATACCGCAAGATACAAGTGTGGGACTGCCTAGCATGCCTGTAGCCATCTTGTACACTGTATGCTGGATACTATTCTGTTTCTGCTACACATTTACCCCCTCCTCCTCCTTTTTCACTTCCTGAAATAAAAATGTACACTATCGACACTTTGTCTTGCTGTCTTGTTATCACAAGGACTTGGCTACAAACTGTATGTAGCTTTTAATCAAGATTTTAAAGGGTAAAAAAACACTAAAATGACTTTGAAGTTATTTACAAAAGTAGGTCACCAGAGGTTGAGATTGAATCCAGGGCAGTGCTGAAGAAAACAACCATGCACCTATAATGGCTGTGATTTGGGCTTCTGTGACTTCTCATATTTCAAGGTGCTGATTATATATTAAGGCACATAAAATGACATTCAATGCCTGGACCATCTTTCATACCCTTAGTTCTTTCTCCTAACTGCTTGCATTCCTAGTCAAAAAATGTGATTTTTGTCTAGTGATGAATCTCAAGTGATGAGTAAACAGACACAAACTTGCAGCCAAATTTAAGTTTCATTTGTTTGAATTATTTATACAAAAACCCGTTCCTCGTGTATCAGGAATGATCTACCCTCAGAGCATCCTCTTTTGAATTATCAATTATTTGATCCAAATCTTAAGAAACTGTAGCCCTTGTACAAGTATATTCATATACATACCTTAAGTCACAATATGCGCTCCAAGAAATAACAATTGAATAAAACACAATTCCATGCCGACAAACACACTGCCGTACAAAATGACAGCAGTATAATAAAAGTACGTCAAGACTAAAAAATATTTTTCATATAAAACGCCCTAGAAACACACTCTAAACAGTACAGGGTATTTTCCAATTCTTTACATTGTGAGTACAAAAAGACTACAAAAACAGTACATAGCACTTCAATTCAAACACATTACTCTTTCACATTAAATTAGCGTTGTACTTCCCAGTTTGAAAGTAATGTATATAGGCACAGTAATTAAATTCATGAGCAAATTCTCACAACCATTATTTTTGGTCAACACCGCTCCATGTTATTCACAACTCTGCGGGCAAATTTGAAGTTTGGCAACCAACACAACAGCAACCAATTAGTCCACCATCTTTATTCTCTCTTATCCAGTAGTTGGGCATTCTGGGGCCCGAGGGACGCCAAATAGCAAAATATACAATGGATACACTGCTGGGTGCTTACCTAAAGCTAGAAATGCCTCAGTTTACTTCATCTTTTCCAATTTTCACTCACTCAACTGATAAAACACCATCAATTATTCTCCAGCGTAATCCCGACCCTGCAGCCACGGAGCTTCATACAAAGACGACACGTTAAAAGCAATATCCTCAACCCTCAAGGGTCTCATTTCAAAACACTATTTATCCATACTTCAGAAACAAAAATGTCACTTGATGTTCATTGCTCAATATTTATACCCACCCATTTATACATTCTCTAAAGTCTCACTTATCATAGCTAGACTTCCATAATATTCAGTGGTTAGTTTTACTTTCCTGCCAGCAGTCATTTTGTAAGACTAGGTGTCAGATCTTTTAAAGCTGCACTAGGCAACTTTGCACTTGAACTTCAATACCCATAAATCCTGTGACGTGGCGTCAGTAAACGGCACACAGCTCGCTCAACGGTTACCAACCCGGCATCTGTGATGCTTTATACCAAAGGATACCAAAGAGCTGAGAGAGGCAAAAGATCTAATGTTGAGTTCAGCTTTCTGTGAATTGAGCCTGCTCACAGCTGTTTTGGCGATAGTTTGTATTTCACTCTTAAGTTTTGATTCATCACTTCCTGTGGGTGTGAAGACTTGAGGAGTGTGAGAAGTGTGCATACTGACATCAGAATTTGGGCCTAGAGAAGCTTTAAATAGTAGATGTCTTACTTTGGAGTGAAACTCTGAAGAAGAAATATACAGAACGATGTCAATTTAGCACCAGCAATGCAGCAAAAGGCATTTGAGTTTGTGACATCTCTAACGTCACTCATTCTGGACCCGCGCATGGCTGGAAGCAGATGGCTTTGCAGTGACGGCAAACCCATGAAGTATCCTCCTTCGTGGCAAGGAGGTCTGAGGCGTTTCCAAAAGGCGATGGCGTCCCCCTACTTCTTAAGACACTGGTACATCAGCGCTCGCGGGTTGAGCATGTAGCGCTCCGAGTTGAGTAACTTGGTGAGATACTGCGGCACCGGTGGCCGCGGGGTCATGTACGACACGCCGGGGCTGACGGCCATGACCTCGGCGATCTTCTGCTTCATCTCACTGATCTCCCTGTCTTGCTTCATCACCTTACCTGTGGGAGAGGAAAAGGTACATGAATCATGCTGACATTTAGAAATCAATAAGGAATGATAAGAGTCCACCTGGTCAAGCTATTTCATAGAAAGAGCATTTTGCACTAGTATGTAGAGAAGTTACAGATTCTGAACAAAGTCACATCATCGACAACATACAAATACACAATTCATCAGTGGGGACCTTGTGCGATTTCCAGCTGCCTGCGGGCGTCCCCCAGCGCTGAGAACAGGTCTAGTTTGATGCGAGTCTCGGCGCTCAGGTTGTACTCCAGATGCTGAGCTTTCTCCTGCATGGCTGAGAGAGTGGACAGCAGCATGTCCGCCTCTTGCTCCACGCAGCGGTACTTTCCCAAAGCCTGAGCCCAAGAACACAGAAACAAACTAAGAACGGTCCTACGGGAGCAAAACATCCAAACTGCAGTTTCGTCTCTTTTGCGGTGACCACTTTGAGATGCTCTGTGCTTTGGTTTCCTAAGTATTTTGTTCAGATTTTTGTTTCGTATATAAACAATTCTTTCATTTTTAATTTTATCCACTTAGGGAACCAATGCACCACATAAAACAATTCCAAACAGTGATGGTGAATTGGAGGACTGCCAGCCATTCAAAAAACAATGAAAGCTGCGCATCGTAGAAACATTCCAAGGGATGATTCTTTGTGTTTGCACTAATTTCGGTCATTGGTTTCATTCATTCCTCACAATTTGAGGGAGGTGACCCGCACTCACTTTAAAGCAGTGCAATGTTTTTATGAAAGACCTGGCTTCTGTTCCAGCATGCTTCATGGAGTGTGTGCCACCAAAATGAGATCGGAATACCACATACATACGACAATATACGCACCTTATGTAAGACAAATACAACCACTAGCATACTACTGTGTGCTGATGTGATGACAAAGTGTCGGATGTTGATTTCAGGCCAAAAAAATAAATATAAATAGATTTAAAAAAACAACCTCAATACCGATCTAAATCATTCATTCCCCTAATAAATTTTACAAAGAGCACACACAAAGAATTACAAACAGAAAAAAAATGACGGTAAAAAAAACGTTAAAACAACTACATAACCAAACCGAAGACAACCAAGTACTGGACCACTTCAAACTCACAGACAGTTTTAACAAGTTCATTCCCAAATAGAGAAGAGAGAAAAAAAAAAGATACCTCAATATCACTCTCTAGATCTACCACACGACCCTCTTTCACTTGACACTCCAGCTGCAGTTGTTTGTACTCTGTCTCTAGATCTTTAACCCTTTTCCTTAACATTTGGGTCTCAGAGTGTTCCTGCCTGGTGATGGAGAAAACGCATTAACAGGTTTTGAGCAGGAAGGGAGGGACTTGGTTCTGAAGCGAGGGCCGGTTCACACAGAAAGAAACATTGCACGTGATCTGCATCTTTTTCTTCTACACCACACGTGTAATGGATATGATTGTATAAGCTGCAATGAAACATGTTAACATACAGTAAACATGGTAAGTGTTCGGCCATATACCAAGGAGTGAATTATACTCAGTGACATACGAATGCAGAGCCAGCTTTTACTTTCCGGCCTTTTTCATATACTGAGTGAAAGTGGTTGTATTAAGTGTGATTTACCTGTTTGTTAGACTCCGTGCCGCGTTGGCTGCGTCCTCCAGCTTGTGGGCCTGAAGCTCGGCCAGCTGCTTCTCAACAGAGAGCCTGGCCTCCGTCTCCGCTCTGGTCTTCTTCTCCAGCATGGCGCTGGTCTGTTTGTCCTTCTGCTTGCTTTTGCTCAGACACAGAATCCTGAAGCGCGGGCATTAAAAAGCCAGTTCAAGTAATGTCAGAAACAGAGCCGAGAACAAGCGAACACCTCTAGGCTGGTGGATGTGGTGAAAGAAGTGGGCGTGGCAACAGGAGTGGGCGGGTCAAAAGCACTTAGCGTTTTTTTCTCAGACTTGTTTCCGGTCTGACGGCTATTTTTACAGATAAGACCTGAACTACACAGGAAGAGCTTTTTGCACAAAGTATTGAATATGAAACCGTGAACAGGAAAATATGGCCTGAATTTGGTTTGTTGCTCCACATGAATGAGACAGCTTAACTGTGTCAGACGTTTTAGCCTATTACAAAGAAATGTATTTAATTGATCTAAATTGCATCGTCAAAACTGTGAAACATGGTCTAATTATCCAAGCACTCACTTGCTTTGGAGCAGCATGTTGGACTGTCTGAGCAGGGATACTTCTGGTCGCAAGCTCCTCTCGCTGTTGGTCAAGTTGCAAATGTGGCTTCGCAGCTCCTGCTCGCTCTGCCTGCTTGCCTGCAGCTCCCCCTTCAGCCTCCTGAGCTCCTGCTCCAGCCTGGTGCAAAGAGAGGGAGGGAGAGAGGGAAGGAGGGAGGGAGAAGAGGGAACAGAAGAGGGTTTTTGAAATTTTAGCAGCGCATTCTCCGTCACATCTCTGATTTCCAATTCAACTGAACTGAACTCAATAGTGGCCTACTTGGTCATCTGCTCAGCGTGATGATTCTGATTGGCACTCTTGTCTGCCGCGTCCCGATTGGGGCTGAC
>CABFOQ010036421.1:0-22940 GCA_900660455.1 Gephyroberyx darwinii | reverse complement strand
AACACCCATGTCCCTACCTGAAAAGTCCCATAAAATACCTCCTTTAGGTCCTCCCATTTAAACGCTTGTTTCCAGCATTTTTCTTGGTCAAAGAATTTTGTCGGTTCTCACGCAGTGATACTAAATGTTGCTGACTGAAACCAAATGACGACTAAAAATGGATTAAGTGACTGCAATTGGACAAAACAAATACATTTTAGTAAAAAGAATGCGTCTAAAATGAAATGAATCAAAATTTACACAATCTCCTGGGATCAGACTAAGATCTAGCAGGTTCTATGAAAATATATAAGCTTCATGAAAATTGTCCATTGTCCTCTCCTAGTTTTTCGTGAAAGTTGACATTTGGCCTGAGGACTAGGAGGCTGCAGAGAAGAGGAGACACAGCAGGGAGGGTCTGGTGGTTATTCAGGCCGGCAGAAGCGCATTAAGGCTGCAGAGTGAATCCCACAGGCCTCCACATGTCAATTCCCTTGCTTTGATCATTCAGCAGCCTCGCTGTGTCGGACTCCTCCTTCCTCCTTCCTTCCACCCGGTGTGACCACATTGTTCTCCCCTAGTTTTTCCTGCTCGGTGAGACTGTGGAAGTCCCCTGCGAAGCGACAGGTAGTGTGCTGTATGTGAGTCCATAAATGATCCCATATATTCAGACTAGTGGCTCAAGGCTGCTGGACTCAGGGATGTATTAGTCTGCATGTGTATGCATGTAGCTGGTCAGACCGGAGTGATGGCATGTCATTCGTCAACATCTGGTCTGTTTGTGACTCGGGGATGACCCACCCACAACAGACACGTACACACACAGGTATAAGAGCTTGAGGCTGACTCCTTTTTTACCACTCCCTTCCTCTAATTCATTCCCACAGACCTCACACAGGTAAGCCAAAATGTTATTAACTTGTTACTTTCTTTTCCCCTCTAGTTATCTATCTATCAAGTCTCTTGTCAAGAAACCAGAAAAATGATCTGCCAGTGCAGTTAAAACATTACATAAGAATATTTTTTAAATTATTAGTTTCATCTGTGTGAATACAGGATAAAATCAATTCTATCTTTGCAATGCAAACCAACGTCCTCACACTGGGGGTGATTATGGGCTATTTTCTGGTTTGTAAGTAGTGTAAGATGTGCTTGTTGTTTAATATGTGCATTTACTGCAGCTCTGTCTCTGTCTCTACTTCCTCCCTTCCCCCCGCACAGCTTTTCTTTCTCTGGGTGTGTCTGAATGTTCACATAGCCTACACTGCAAACATTTGAAAAGTCATGTGTTTTCATAAGGAAAACAAGTAAATTCAATTTAGCCAATGTGGTAAACTACTGTGACCTTGTTTCCAATACAGTTTCCCTACTTACCTGCCTACGTAAAAAAAAAAATGGCAGATACGGCTAACCCATGGGACCAGTACCAAGGTGCTCTTCTGAGGCAGGACCCAACACATGGACAAGTAATCATGGAAGCAGCCATCGTGGGGATAGAAGATGGCTCAGTGTGGACTGGACAGGGCAGCCTGAAAAATATCACGGTAAAAAATAAATGAAGAGTGTGCAAGTGGGGTAATTTTATTATTTGTGTTTTATCATTTTGCCAATAGTGTTTAGGCAGGGTGGTAAGGTAGCATAGTGGTCAGAGAAACCGTTCCATTACTGGAAGGCTTCAGGTATGATCCCCACTACAGCTAAAGTGCCCTGTTGAAGTGCTGTTGAGCAAGACACTGAGGCCCTACTTGCTCACAAAAGGTGTTTTCCGACCGCAAGACCTAGAACTTTTTTTGAGCAGGAACCTTCTCAGCAAGAACCTTTTTAGTTCCCAAAAAGAGTTTGAGTTCAGACCAGTAGCACGCAGCAGCAAAATTCTACAATTTGCTCCAACACTGCTTTGGTATGAACATGATGTTAGAATCGTCTTTTGGAAATGCCCTGAAGTTGAAGCAGAGATTGAACAAGCCGGTATTTAAGCCGGTATTTGAAAATGGCGGTTGGCGGGCTTGACGTTTTTTGTGTAGCTTGTATTGACCAATTAGCGTTGTTCAGTACTGCAACCTCGTCCCCTGAAAAGTACTACCTCACCAGCGGGAACATTTTTTGGGGCCAGGAACTATCCCAGAGTAACTTTTTCAGGTCTAGTTCCAGCGGTCGGTATTAATTGAACTCTGACCGTGTAAAAATCAGCACCATGAGAGTGTTTCTATCAGAGTTAGTTTAGATCTAGATTAGATTACAGCCAGCCAATCCACTCTTCTCAATTTATTAACACTACAAAATTTACTGAGTAGTGGGAAGCTGTGAATCCCTGTGTGGAAACCTGGAATTACCTGGAATGCTGCCAGGCCTTCACTGTCAGACCACTCCAAAGGTCAGGCTGTTATTTTGAGAGCCTTGGGCGTTTAGCAGGCTATGTGTGGAATGTTGACAAACTAACAGACAAGAGACAGTCGACAGCCATTACAGATCTGTTTGCGGTTCAGAGGAGCATAGTAAATCTACTTAAAGATCAAAAATAAAAGTACCAATTCTATGTGGCATCCTTGCATCCTAGTACACACAAATCCTCTGAAGGTTACAGTAAAGGAGTTGGTGATCCACTTATTCTCCCTGCGATTGCTTCGTTTTGCTGTTGTGTGACTCTTACTTTGAAAGTCCATTATTTTCATGAACTTCTGGCATTGTTTGTATGCAGCAGGAAGAAGTGAAAGTCCTAGTGGACCCTATACGGGAAAATCTTCTTCAGAATGGGGCCTCTTTGGGCGGACTGCCGTGTACAGTGATATCTGACGGGTTCCATGATGACGGTATCATTAAGTTGAAAATCAAAAAACCAGCATCAGAAACAGGACACGTCTCTAGCTATTGCATTTGCAAGACCACAAAAGGTAAGAAATAAAACGCACATGCACATACATGAATATACATATTGAGCATCATTGATGCTTGGATTAATAACTATAGTTTTTTACTGATTTTTTAATGATTGCAATTATTTTCAATCATGTCCACAAATTGGAAATTTGACAGTGTTGGCAAAAAATTACTGTTTGATTTCTTAAAGTAATAATTTGTGATTTTTTTTGCTACTCTCTTATTTATATAATAATACAGTGATTCCACCTATGCCCAATTCATGAAAGCTTATGCATTTTCTACATTTGTTGTTCTAAACACCCGGTGTCAGACAAGTTCTTTCCCAGGTAAAATCCTCTGGAGCACAGAAAGTGATGTGTTTTACATTTCCAGTAGCAACAGCGCTTTGTTTGGAATAAATACAAGAAGAACAGGGTAGCGATAGCCACCATGGTTAATAAGACAAAGAAAAGATTGCCATATACAGAAACTCAAACTTCACCAAAGAAAAAAGACGTCACAGTACTGGACACATCGTTTCATTGACAAGTGCAGTGCAGAAAAATACCAGAGGAATGACCACTTAGCACCCAATATGTTGCCGAAAAATAAAAAAACGAGGATCTTGCAGATCAGCACTTTAAATGATTACGCTAACTAATGGACACCAAATGAGCTGCAATGTGATATGTTGGTTTTACATTTTGTTAAAGCAGTTTCACAGAAAGTAAAGTAGACAGCTCAATCAGTAGAGCAAGAGAATCTCAGGGTTGTGGGTTTGATCCCCACAAAGTGTAAAGTACCTAAATTACTGTAATTGAATGTAATGTAATGCTGTCTCAAGCAGCATTCAGGCTTTTAATCCAGCGCTCAATGATTACATGCTATTTATGAAACATTATATCACATTCCATTTAAAATGCAACGTTAAATTAACGTTACAAATTCATGCAACCAAAGGCAGTAGCAATGTTGCCACATTTGTCAATTTGTAACGTTAAGGGCGAGCTCTGTACAGTATGTAACACAGCACTGACATCCAAGACACAAAAATGGAGAGATGGACACTTTACAGGAAGGTAAACGTTGATCCATTATGAAACTCATCCATCAGGAAAATATACCAGACACAAGAGATGTTCTTCTCATCAAATCCTTCATCAGATAGAGCAATTTAATAAGCTCCTAGACCCGCCTTCTTAACCTGATGGCTCAATCAAAATATCAAAGTGTACATAGTTTGCATTTAACAATTGGAGGTCACTGCTTCCACTGACCCAGTGGTCACCACTCTTCTACTATATAGATAGTAGATATACAGATAAAACTTTAATGATCTCCATGGTGAATATTTTATTTCATCAACCAAACAGAGGAATCCACAATCAATGGATATTTTGCCCAAATGTGAATGGGACATGTCCCAAACCTAACTTTAAAATTTACGGTCCTTACGGTCAGGACCTCCTATTTTCAAGCTCATGCTCCTATTTTGGTCTTTGTAATAAAATGTGAATATCACCTAAGGTCCTAGTGGAGATTTCTTCCTGGTAAAAAAAAAACAAAAAAACGGGGCAGTCTGCTGACCAAATGTGACCAAATGTGTTTTTTTCCCTCCCATCTCGTTTTTACACTTTTGGATATTTGATATTTTACCTGCCAGAAATCTCCAATAGGATCTTAATTAACACTTCTTTCTTCTGTTTTTTTATATGATCACACACACATATATATATATATATATATATATATATATATATCAAGGTGTTTTAGTGCGAAAAATGAAGTGTTGCTATTTTGTTTTTTATTAGCTGTATAAACAAGCACAGATGCTCCAGAGAGACACTTGAGCAGAGGATGCAGATATTTGAATGTATTCTAGGCTTAACAAGCTCCATTATCTAATTGCCTACCTGACCTACAGTATTAATCTCTCTCTTCCTTCTCCCCTTTCCACCACCGATCTCTCTCTCTCTCACTTTCTCTCTCTCTTTTATGTCTGTTTCTCTGTCACTCTCCTGTCTCCATGTGCCTCTCTCTATGTGTATCCAGCTCTTGTCATTGTGAAAGGCTACCCGTCATTTCATGCAGGATTTCTGCTTAAGAATGCCGAAGAGGTGTCTGAGTACCTGAAGAATTCGGGTTTTTAAGTACAGTGTCCCAACCAACCAAAGACAAATGTATGAGATACTACTGTAACTGTTACATACCTTGTTAATGTTCTGTTAGAAAATACCTTGATGTCAAAAATAAACACTATCCCCACGTTCGTACTTATTGTGCGTGTGTGTGTGTGTGTGTGTGTGTGTGTGTATGTTGGTTGCAGAAGTGCACAAAGGTACTTCAATGAGCATTTAATGATGATCTTCTTCAATTCAGTCTGATCCTTACCCTGGTATCATTTATTTTATTTATTTCCATGGTGCAAGACATGGCCTTCAGGAGCCAAATTCACATCAGTCAGTCATTAGACACTTATCCCTTATATAGCTGTGCACTGTCTAATTGATTCATGTCCTTTGAGAAAATAATCTTTATGTTTTTGTTTTCTTTGGTTTATTGAGTAGCATCTAATTCAGATAAAAGTAAGTAACAGTTCAATTATTGTGAACATTTAACATAGTCCATTTTCACACAACCTTTCTGGATTTTTTTGTTCTTCCTCCTTCCTTGTATTCAACCAGACAAGATGATCATCTGATTGCCTCTCTCCCCCTGCTGCACACTCTTCCATTTATGTGCATGGTTTGTTTCCTCCAAGATTTCATGAGAGGAGTCAATCTCTGACTAACTAGTTTAACAGTGTGATGGGCTGATCACAGATTGAAATTATATATATTATGGGTTACAGTAGCTCCTCACTGCTAGTCAGTGTCTGACAGTTTTTCCCTCCATAGTTTGTAAAACCCAATGGCACTTTCTATTGAGTGATGCTGATCTTGTAAACACTTCAAGTGAAAGAGTCAAATACCATGGAGAAAAACTCTAACATCAAAATACAAATGCTCAGTCTCTTCTTTGACAATATGTAAATAGGCCTATTTTTGCCATAGAAACTAATGAATCAGAGGACTATCTTAGGATTGCAACAATGTGCGTGTGGCTTTGTCCCTTCGCTTGTAGAAAAAAAGTGAGGGAAAGATTTGAAAGATTTTTAAATTTCCCTGATTGTGAAAATTGTCTGGCATGTGTGTTATAATGTTTAAAATCTATCAAGAGCAAAATACAAGTGTCTGAACTGATCTCTCCCTCTGAGCAGAGGATCATAAATAATAACAATAGTAACAGCAGTAATAGGTATATCAGAAATAAAGAAGTCAAGATAATAATAATCTTCTCATCAGGTGATTGGTTGTTCAGCCTGTCTGTCCCCCAGGTTGTGGCATGCAGTCACACATTGAGCAGCTAGGTTTGCTGCACGTCCCTCTCCTAGTAGAATTTGTTGCTTTTTCCTGTCATCTAATTTGGTGAAGTTGGGGATTAACAGATCTAATTAACAGACTACTTTAATTTAAAGTAGTCCAATCTTACAGTCTGATATTAGTCACATTTTAAGAGGAAGTGCATCTCCGTCTCCACCTCATCTGTCATACAGTGACCACATATTCTTTCCTCTTTCCGAAGCCAGGACTTCTTGTGTCGTCCTTTCTCTAAAGCTAGACTGTGGTCACTGAGTCTGTATTTGGTCAGGATCTGTCTCTGCTTTGGATCTCTGACAGTGAAGAGATAGTCTGCCAGTTTGGATTCATGGTTTAGGGCCAGATAGCAATTAAATTTGTTCTGTGTTTGGGTTTGGTTTTTCTCTCTCTCTCTCTGTGTGTGTGTGTGGCTCCCTCTAAAGGTCCCAGACACAAACAGCACCTCCCTATGTAGACCCCATTTCTAGGACCACAAATGAGTCTCAGGTGTGTTTCTTTGCTAGACAGTGTGCGTTTGTGTCCCAGAGTGAGAGAACAAATTCAAATCAATTACAACTTGATTTAGAAAGCGTAAGAAACATGATCTGGAGCAAAATCAGAAGCTGTTTAAATACCTCAACCAACTAGTTAGATGGGATTTATAAACAGTTGGCACATGACCAGTTAACTATGTTGGTGTGTCTTATATTGCTTTTTTCAACTTTTGATATTGAGTATTGATATAGTTGTTTATTTCAGATGTTATTTGGGCTGAGGTTCAGACAGGCACCATGGTGAGACAGTGTGTCAGTTGTGTCATACAGTTGAAACCATTCATTTCTGAGAATACACATAGGAACCAAATTATATGGAATGTTTGAAACCTTCTGAAATCAGTTTCCTGAGAACCAAGTACAGTGACCTACAGAAATAGTGACATTTGCGCGGAGACATATTGACAAACTGGATGCAAACAGTACATACCAATACATACTACTACTACTACTACTGGTACTACTACTACTACTACTAAGAAGAACGTCAACAATTCTTTAAATTTTCTTTTAGTTTTCTTTTTGGAAACGATTTCACTTGTTTGTGATTGTGATGAACTCAACCTTCAGAGCTCTCTAGTTTCTACAAGACTAGGGGCTGTTATGTGGTATATTATATATATATACTTATAGCAGCTGTACTGCGTGATACAGCATTTGAAAGTTTTGCTGTGGTATTTGTGTAATATCCTTCTAACATGTATTATAGGATTAGTTATTTTTCGTAAAGGGCTGCACCCAGTTCCAAATCTGTTTTTGATACTTTACATGCTGTTGTTTTTATATTCCATATTTTATATATCACAATAATGACTCAGCTCATTTCTTAGTTACTTTTACGTGACAAATGTCATTTGTCACAATGACGTCGCAAAATCACTCACCGCTCACCAATACGACTACTGCTGCCTTGAATTACTCATCGTAAACTCTTAGTTCAGACGTCGAGGGTCGGGAATACTGTTTATCGAGCATTTAAGTGCTTTTGGTCAAAAAGCAAAATGGACTTTGTAATGAAAGTAGTTTTTGGTAGCTCTTGTTTCATCTTAGAAATCAAGTGGCACGTAGATACTTTGTGTTCATCTGCAGAACAAAGAGGAGAAAATGTGCCTATGATTTATGTATTAAAACCAAAAATGTTCAACAACTTAAAGTTAAACAAAACAAAAAAAATGATATAATGATATTAATAATACATAATTTTTACCATCATTTCTTACTTTTTCTTCGTGAAACGTATCCTAAACGTCACATCTCGGCAAACCCATACAGTTCCGATTTTACCACATTTGGACGTTCGTGTGCACTCGCTTCTTAATTCAGAAATTCCCGGCAGCACATACAAGTGTTTACTTTCGGTTGCTCACGAGCGCTCGGTGTAGCAGCCGAGTGCAGAGCAGGAGGGAGGGGGACGGAGAGTGACAATACACGGCTTTTGCTCTTGTTTGTGTACCGTGTGCACAGATTGTGACCCAAATCATGGGGGCGAATAACAACTAAATTATATTCAGGCTAGAATGATATCAAACTTTTGTTGTGTTGATGAAATTGGTCCCTGGTTCTGTTAAAGTGACAATTAGCCTCTGGACTCCCTTTTGTCTTTTAATACTTTGAACTTGAACGTGAGATTGATATATTACAAAAATAAACTCCTTTGACTTTATCCCTCACCACAAAGAACTCTAGTAATCGTCGAATGCATTTTAGAAGGATACTATATAAATATCATAGCAAATCTTTAAAAATATCATCATACCAGACAACGTACCACACAAATCACCATAGGAATATTATAGCAATATTATAGTGATCCTACAGGAGATTACAAAAAAATACCTATATAATACCTAATACCTACTTACTATAAACTCATTACTGAGTACCACGCACACTTGATTTGACTTGATTGATCCCCCGGGGGGGATTCTGGGGTTGCAGCAGCATAACAGTATCATTAAGTCCCTATAGAAATATTATAAGAACATTCTGGTGTGGTTAATCTAAATAGGTCACACTACAGGCCAAAATGATGCAGACTAATGGCATAAAGGCTATTTCGTGAACGTGTGCAGTCTGTGTGTTCTGCTCTGTTTACCCAGTTATATAATTGATGTTGTTTTCCCTCCCTCCATGTAAACGTGTTAATTAATCGGAACTCGGCAACAACAATGGCTCTTATGTAATATACGAGACAAAACGCCAACTCGTCCTCGCTTGGGAATCTCAGTTCCCACTCCCGGGGGGGTTAAGTCGTGTGCACAAACCCCTTTTGATAACCGACTACCGGAACGTGTGACTGGCGCGTTTTGCACCCGGTTCGGTTCCTCCCGGGATGCTATAAGAGCGACGCTCCCTGCACCGGTCCTCACAACACTGACTCAACCGAAACAGCAAGAGAACTCTCAGCTTGCTACTCCGAGGACCAAGACACACACACCCCAGCTGAAAAAATGGACCCTTGTGACTGCTCCAAGAGTAAGTTTTATTTCTCTACCCTTTATTTATGTAAAATGTAGATCCTCGTGTTGTCTGCAAGCTGCTCTAGTCCTCTTGGCTGTGCTTTGGTTTTGCTGCATTGACAAGTGAACGCTGTGAAACTCACCTGTCTCGTTGTTTTCTAGCTGGAACCTGCACCTGCGGTGGATCCTGCACTTGCGCAAACTGCTCCTGCACCACCTGCAAGAAAAGTAAGCCTGATTTCGAAAATAATTTTCGTACACCTTCAAACCGGTAGCGATCACGTGCTGTAACAGTAACGGTAAGCCTAGGCTTGACGAACCAACTGACCTTAACCCATCAGTAGCTGAATAGATGCTCTTAGCTCATTTGTCCTTGGGTTTGAGTGGACACTTATCAACCAACCTTCAGACGTGTGTGTGTGTATATATATATTTATTTTTTACTCCCAGCACGCTTCTAATTAAGTTTCCCCAAGCGTCCTGTATTTATTTACACCATGGCTAGCGATGCATCTTCCCCGCCCTAAAATTACACTATTAATGAGTCAAATAGACTATGTGGGGCATGATTCGATGACTCTTTGCTTGAATAACTGACTGGAGGTTATTTATCACTGATCGTAACCAAATGTGTCTCTACAGGCTGCTGCCCATGTTGCCCAGTTGGCTGCAGCCAGTGCGCTTCTGGCTGCGTGTGTAAAGGGAAGACCTGCGATACCAGCTGCTGCCAGTGAGGAGCCTGATTCCTGACAACCCAACAGGCAGCCTTCCATCTATGTGAACTACTATGAAGGAAGACTCCATTATTCAGTGTAGAGGTTTTTGTACTTGTGTTTCAATGTGACAATAAAATTACGTCAATGTGACAAAACTACTTGTGTGCTTATTGGAAGAAATGCTGTTTGTCTAAACCAGGGATGGGCAACTAGTCTCCATGGCTTTTCAGGAGTTTGCAGGGTCTCAGTCCAAGCAGACTCCAGCAGGTGATTTCATTGATTAGTGCCTCATTGGTTGAAGGTGTGCTAATCTGTGAAATCACATGCTGGAGTCTTGGTTTTGGAGACACTCAGCTCTCCATGGCACCTAGTTGTACCCTGGTGTGTGGAATATAGGATTGCAAGGTTTATGTGCCCAGATGACTGAAGTCTCTTCATAAAATTATTGTTTTGGCTGTAATCTTGAGCTTCAGGCCTACCTGTAAGGTTTCTCATAGTCATCAGCTCTGACTCTGTATAAAGGCTCTAACCTTGCCTATAAGTCCCCTATCTAATTTCCCTGGGAGACAGGATATGTGAAACGGCACGATCAATGGGACATCAGCTTGTTTTTCCCTCCTGGCTGCTGAAACAAAATCTCATGAAATATCAGGACTCGTCTGCATAACCTGACCAGTGAGTCCATTTTGCTTGGCTGATGTATATCTTGCATAGAGTATTTACAGCTGGTGAACTGGCTGTAAAGGATTTGATTCAATACTACATGATGGCAAACAACTAAGGGGTGCAGAATTACGACGTGGTTTATTTTGAATGTTCCTATCGAAATGTAAATACCCTTCCACGTACCGTTTTAACCAAGCGGAACCCACATTGGCCACTCGTTTGTATTAGGAACGGTTACAGTGACGCGCACCGGAAGTTGTGTCGTCGTTTTACTGTTGATTAAATTTGCTAGTCGAGTCTCCGGATCGGCTCGTTATGGTACAGTAGCAGTATAATTTAACAAGAACATAAACAGTACAATTTTCGCTAAAAGAATATGCCGAAGGTCGTGTCGAGAAGTGTTGTCTGTTCAGACACCAGGGACAGAGAAGAATATGACGACGGAGAAAAACCTCTTCACGTCTACTATTGCCTGTGTGGTCAGATGGTTTTGGTGCTTGACTGCCAGCTGGAAAAGCTTCCCATGAGACCCCGGGACAAAGCCAGGGTGATAGACGCAGCCAAACATGCCCACAAGTTCTGCAACGTGGAGGAAGACGAAAACGTTTACATCAAAAGAGCCGAGGGCATCGAGAGGCAGTACCGCAAGAAATGCGGCAAATGCGGCCTGCTGCTCTTCTACCAGCACCAGTTGAAGAACAACTCGGTCACCTTCATCGTGGACGCAGCGGTGGTCAAGTTCGGACAAGGGTTTGGCAACACCAGCGTCTACAGCCAGAAGCAGCCCGAGGCTCCCAAAAAAGTCCGCGTGATGATGACAAAGCGGACCAAAGACATGGGCAAATTCAGCTCGGTCACCGTTTCCACCATTGACGAGGAGGAGGAGGAGATCGAGGCCAGAGAGGTGGCGGACTCGTACGCCCAGAATGCCAAGGTGATCGAGAAGCAGTTGGAGAGGAAGGGGATGAGCAAGAAGAGGCTTCAGGAGCTGGCTGAGCTGGAGGCAAAGAAGGCAAAGATGAAAGGCACCCTCATTGATAACCAGTTCAAGTAGAGGACTCTGGGGCCCGCGTGAGAAATGGAGTCTTGTCGAGGGATGCAGACTCTGTTTAGACCCAGTAGAGCCCGCAACTCTTTGGGGGGCTGTGTTCCAAGTGGGACCTGTGCTTTGGTTTCCAACTAACATTTTTCATGAGGTGGCCAGCGATGGTCCAGCAGTTTGACTGGGGCGCCTCCAGTATGCTTAGAAAGGAGGAGGAGAGGAGGCTGCTGTTATGTGTGTGCATTTGTACATTTGGAGAGTATAGTAGGGTGAAGTTGTGCTATAATCCATGAGACGTGATCTTTAAAGTCATTTGAAAAGTTATTTTTCTATGAAATAAAATGGTTCAAATCAGCTCTGGTATTTTTTTAAAAAGAATTTATGCTGTGTGTAAAACTCACTGACTGTACAAAATATTAGGAACATCTTCCCTGTTTGAAATAGATTGAGCAGGTGAATCCAAGTTATAGCTGCTAACCTTTATGCGGTTACATCCCCTTAAATCAGGAGGAGAAATGTAGAGGAGACAGGTAAAAGATGGATATTATAAGCCTTGACATGGTCTGTGAAAAAGGGGTTACAACAATACTGAGAAAGTGCCTTAATGTTTGGTATACAAGTGTATATAACTACATTTGGATGGATACATTTGTTGCTAAAATATTAATAAAAGTCTTAGGATTATCAGATTCATCAGAAAGTTTCACATGTTCTGTTACTGTGTCAGACTGATTCACGAGAGAGATGATTGGCTAATGTAGGTCAATGTTCAACTGGTAGGTCAGGCCCGAAAAGTGGGTCACAAAAAGTCCTGCCAGAGTCACAAACACAGGACAGTTTGGACAGAGGAAATGATCATGTGTTGTTTATTTAGACTGGGTCACAATTTGGACCCCAATACAAATTCACTGAACCACATGATTTTCCAAAAATGTAATGTTCAGAATATTTAGCTGGTTACACTTGAATACATTACAGCAATGGCTCAAAAAGTCTAAATTCTTTATAACCAAATCATCCAAGGTGAATTATTTATAATCTGTAAAACTTAATTTAGATTATTTTTTTGAAAGTCCAAACGCATGCTGACATGAGTACGCTCTTTATTTAAGCCTTAGGGCCCTGGAAGTATCCCACAGGTATTCTGTGACATTCCCAGGGGTCACAGTGATGCTGGTGCGAATGTGATTCATACGAGAGTAGGTGAAGGAACTGGAGGGACAATAATTTTTGAACGTCCCCGGTGACCTCTGGGTTTATTCGTCTTCGATGTCCACATGCTCAAGAGAAAGAAGCTCATGTTGAGATCAACTGAATGTTCACAAGGACCCTGAAACCACAGGTCATAGTCGCAACCACTGCTGCGGGCTGTCCCTTGTTCTGTGTTTTATAACAGAGAGAACAGCTGTATGTGTTATTATATAATGAAGTAGCTCTAGGGGTTTGTACTCTACATGATCAGATCCATGTTTATCCTGACAAAAGTAAACTGTAACAGACTGTAATAGACTGTTAGCCTGGATCCACCACCAAGAATTGCATGTGCATACTCTTTTTTTTTTTTTTTTAAATTGTTTTCTCTGAGGAGGCAATATAGAGGAATGTAATAAAGCAAGAGAGTAGAATCTGTAAGCCTTTTTTACTCTTGCCATGTGGAGACCCACCAGACACTTGCTCAGGAGCAATTTTGGGTCAAAATCTAGATACATGTTTTCAGATCTGACGTAGAAAATGAGATGCTGATTGTAGGACCAGGTAGACATAGGTATCTGTTTGAGAATAGTAAATTTTGATAGTTGTGTAATCTCCCAGAGCCCTTACATTAAAAACCTTAAATTCGACCCTACCCTCTCATTCGAGTTGCGTATTAAGGAGACTGCTAAAACAGCGTTTTATCATCTTCACAATATTGCCAAGATTCGACCCATGCTAACAGAGGCAGACCCCAAAATTTTAGTACATGCCTTTGTAGCATCGAGAATTGACTATTGCGAACTACAACTGGTCCAGTATGCTGCTGCCAGAATCCTGACCAAAAATTCGACCATATAAGGCCCATCCTATCCTCACTACACTGGCTACCAATTCAGGCCAGGTGTGACTTCAAGGTGCTTTTTATTGGCATATAAATCATTACATATGCCATTACATGACCATATAAACAACCACGTGCCCTCAGATCACAGATCACAGGACGCTGGCTACCTGGCTAGCCCAGCAGTCAAAAAGAAAACTGCAGGTAACAGGGCCTTTTCTTACCGGGTTCCCTATCAGAGAGGCAGGCTCTATCTAAGTCTTTAAGTCAAGGCTAAAAACCCATTTATTCTCTTTATCATTTGACCAGCCTTGAGGGAGTGGCTCAGTCTCTTCCCAGAGCAAGGCTAGACCAGTTAGCTTATCCTAGCTCAGGTTCCTGCCAATGGATACTAACATCCTGCCTACATGTCCAATTCTCCTGGTCACCTGCTCCTATCCACTGACGCTGGTCATGTTTGTCTGTGTGAGTGAGAGTGTGTGTATGGGTGTGTGTGGGTGTGTCTCCTATCTGTTCCAGGCTGCAGCTCGGCAGATTTGGCGTCTGTGTGGTCCCCCCCTCCTAGGATGATGCTGACTGAGCAGGCGTTTGCGTTCTCCTATCTGGGCAGTGTTGGCACCTGCGCGGTCCCTTAGTCCTACGATGACACTGACTGAGCTGCCGTTTGCTGTGATGCCCCACATCAGATCTGGATGTCCCACCATAATAAACTTTTAGGAACTCTCCCATCAACACACACACACACACACACACATAAGTGTCAATAGTCAATGCAGGGTCCTCATAAGTATAGTACTACCAGTGTGTGTGTGTGTGTGTGTATAAAGACAACAGTCAATCATAAAAGACGAGTACTGTAACCAATTAGATTTATGGATACAATGGTGACTGGGTCCGCCCACTTACTGCCGAAAAGAAAAAAACACTCGTGAGCGAGCAGTTGAAAGTTTTGCGAGCAGGAGAACAATGATACAATATTGCTCGTGCGAGCAGAGATATTCTGTGCGCAAGTGCTGTGAAAGCGCCCGCAAAAATATGCATGTGAGACTGTTTGAGTTGCGCGTGCATGGATCTTATTTGAGCTTGCGGATTTTGGCACTGATATGCTGTCATACATGTACTCATATGTACTGTATGTATGTCCCAAGGTGAATAAGTGAGTGAGTAGAACACACTCTTTGGACAGAGTTAGTGAACAAACATATTTCACAACGACTATCGCTAAAAGTTGCTTTAACAGATAACACAGGTGCTATTGTTTAGGTCTGCATAAAGGTGATATTGACAGATTTCACTTTGATTAGCAAAGTGCACCACCATAAAACTCATTTATTCAAAATGAAGCAGATGACTCTTTACACACATGCGCACACACAGAATCGTACTCGTGTGTACACACTAAGTCATTTTGGTCAGTGGTGTGAGTGTGCGCACAAAGCATGATCAGTGGCAAATATGGTTTTAGAACACAGGCCACAAAATCACCATGTTATACTATGGCGAGTCTTAAACGAAAATTCCACTATGGAAACAAATAAGTGACATTTACATTTGAATTTTTAAACACCACTGAATTCATAACATTTGAAATATTTTACTTTGAAAACCATGTACCTGAATTCAATGGTTTTGAATTCACTTGAATTCACAATTCATTTCAAGTTTTGACATTTCAACTCAATTTCACATTTTTGTTTCCTATGTTCACAAATTCAGATCCAAAAATTCAGATATTCAAAACCTATATTCAGGTTGCTCAAATTCAAGTGGTCAAATTCAGATCTAAAAATTAAAATTCTAGTTTTGGTTGCAACAAGTAGAGTTTGAGTTTCAGTACGTAACCCGTATGTACTGAATACGCAAACACGAATGAATGACTCAATACGTACATACTAAAAGTTGAAAACCCGAATGAACGACTCAAGGCGAGCAGTATCTCCAGTGTTCGGTACGACTGCCATGTTGACTTGAGTTTGAGTATTCAGTAAGTACATACTGAGACATTCATTCGGGACGTTCATTCAGGTTCAAACTGAATGAATGTCTCGTTCAACAATGTACTACTTCCTCAAAGAGCAGGTTATAAAGTGAGATGTCTTGGTCTGTGAAGGTATAATATTGATTTAGCCTACACTGACTTAAGATTGCAATGCTTAAGTGGCGATCATTGAGATTGGTTCTGTGGATAACTGTAGCCTTTACTTTGATCTTTTTCAGAATCCATTTGTCTCAGTACAGTTTTGAGAGCGCTTGGCTTGAGTGGGTGGGGCAAAGGCGACTAGCCGGACATTGGAAGAGCTGCTGTTGGACTAATTCAATGAGCTTTGGGGAAACTCGGTAGGATATTCAACTTACTTGTACCAGTGCATATCACTGCAGACTCAGTACATTTCGAGCTTGACCTTGATTGAGCTTGTTTAATTTTCAAGACGTTTCCAAGTAGTTAAAAAGAAAATGCTTTTTTACACCTGAAAATTTGATGATTTTAAGCAACCAAAATGATTCTCAAAACAAGTGCAAGGCTATGTAAAAGGGTTTTTTAGAATCTTTAGACACTTTGAACGGTCCACGTTATGTTAGGGCACATTTCTTAGAATCTATCTAAGATACAAAAAAGATGTGGGTGTCAATGAGATGATTATGACAATACAAAGGGCACAACTTTACAGAAAGCTATTATTTTTTAATACAGCTTTCATATGATGATAAACTCTAAACATTTTAGAAATTATTCATGATTGTTACTTTACATACCTATCTAAAAATCAGTTGATTTAATTTTTGGTGTGGTTGTACAGAACCATCATTAACCTCCTGAACGTTAGCTTATCTTGTTTCTACATTAGTCAATTTCTTTTTCAGGCCAGTGGGAACTGGCTTACAATTAGTCTTCCTCCAGTTAACTCCCTGAAAAATAACCCAATAAATATACATACATACATACAGTAAATAATAGTCTTAAATATCTGCATTAAAAAAATAATTGTGTATAAAAATTGTCTAAAAACAGTGGTTTACCATGACCTGAATCTGTGGCTGAAGACAAGTGAAGTTAAAAGTTAGATTTTAAACAATATCATGATGTGTTGTAAAGCCTTATATGTAAGGTACAAGTGAAGTCATTTTAAGTATAAGCATTTAAGCATTTGATTGTGTTGATTGATTGGGTTATTTTGCAGAAAGTTACCCAGAGATTGTACATTTTAGTGACAATACAGGAAGCTAGTGTAGTAACACTAGCAATGAGGGCAACATTTAGCTGAGTAATGACACTTCTATCAAATAGAACCACCTCAAGCTATAACATTTTTTTTTAACATTTTGCAACATATCCTTTTAACAGCAGAAAAGGTTAATATATTTACACACACATACATTTTAAATAAATAAGCATATTTCATGTCTAATATGTTTCTGAGCATATTTACCGTTATTAACATTTACCCTAAAAATAAATATCTTTGCTGGCACACTGTCTTTAACTCTTTTCATACCTCTTAATATTTTCACTATGTGGTTTTCTAAACTAGACTAATTTTGCAACTGCAACGTGATTCATCACGTAGAAGCCAAGGACAGGAAGAATATCCAGGTAAGGTAACACAGAATGGACACATGAGGCTACATTAGGAAGGTATAAGGAGAGCTCAACTATCAGCTAAGAGAGCTGAAACATCAGGTTTTAAGAAGTAATTTTCTATTCTTTTTTTCCCATAGGGAATTTGATTATTAGCCTTAATATTTTAACAGTGAAAGGTAGATTTCCCATGTAACATCAGACTGTGAAACCATTGACCTGATTTCAACTTTGTTGTGAAGAATTTTTTGTGAAATACTGCACTACCCACAAGCTTTAGTGAGTTGCCTCCAATTGGAGACATCGCTGTTGCTATGGAAACATTACCTGCTGTGGTTGGTCTCCAGACCAGAGTGAAGTAACTTAGGGAATGGAAATCAATTATGTGCAGTCTTGTAGCCTTGCCGTTTTTTTGTTTTGTTTTTCATGGATATAATTTTTTTCTGAATCTCAAATAAATGCATGATTCATCTCATAGCTGGTTGGTTCGGTTCATAACTTAAAAACTCTTTATTGGGATATTCGGAAATGTCTAAGGAGAAATTTACAGGACCACTGTGAAAGGAGGCAGGCACGTTTCAGCTCTATTAGCATCGTACTACACTGGGATCACATCTATCTATCAGCGGTCTATTCAGCGGTACACCCACTTTCTCAACACCTACTACACAACTGCTAGGCAAGTGCGTTCGACTGTCACAATTTACATTTTGTTTCACTTTTGTACACATACACACATAAGACAGTATAATCAACAGCTTTTACATTGACTAATGTTTTCAAATTTCACTATCTAAAGACAGCAGTGTCATACAGTACATTCATAGTTAAAGCTGGTAGAGGTTGTGCACTTTCAGATGATGTTCAACCTTACCACTCCTAAAGCTTTGAACTGGCTGCACAACTGTAAGTACATTGGCTATTCAAGGGATTTGGAAATGGAGTTATGTGGTTCTTCATCCCAGAGCTTGAGTTATGTTTCAATCAATCACCTGACCTTTGACTGACAGAGCACAAAACCAGACAAGCATGGACGTGATCCACAAGGACTGGAGGACTGGATTACAGTACAGAACAGAACATCATACCACAGCACCAAAAACACAAGTACAGTGAGGAAAAGACCAACTTTTTCCGTCCATCCCCATGTGATTTGAGACACATTACTCAATCAAACTGAGTTACAATCAAGGCCATATTGAGTTACTCAACGTTCAAGAGCTTGACAGTAAAACAGTGACTTATTGGTCGTTGGTGTATAGCATCAGTCTGTTGCAATTCAGAAACATCTTTTTGGTGAACAGGTTGAGTAACACTGAAACAATACAAGCACAGGAAGCTGTACTGTCACATGAACAGTATGTTTTAAATTCAGTTGATAGAAAACTGATGAGTCTCTGCCAGCTGAAATACAGCAGAACCTGAGTTATCTGAACTTCAGACCTCCAACAGATCAGTGCGCACAACCTGGCATAGTGAATAAAATATGCTGTACTTCTGAAAAACGATTCCATCATATCTCCACAGGAGTTCGGAACTCTGTAGTCTGATGAAATAACAAATTAATTTATAGAGCATGGTTTTAATATTTTGAATATTCATGATTTTGATGTATTTCCATTATTCTTGAAGCCCCAATCTATAATCACTATATGTAAAAATATTGTTGACCCAATACTGGCTTTGTTTACATGCTGATTCATTGTTCTCCCTATGGATGTTATAATTGTAATTGTATTTTGACAGATAAACATGTAATAATCAGTTGTTGATTTGAATAGATGCTTAATCCCAATGTGAAAATTCTTTAAGAACCTGGGGTGAATATACCTACAATTTATAATGTCAAATAAATTACAGGCTGAGGCTTTAAATTTGACCTGTGAACATCTTCCATTCACATGTTGGTCAGATCAAGCATCGATCTGACCAACATGGACATGACAGTTATCAGTAAACTGGCATGTCAACCGATTTACTGGTCTGTCAGTCAGTTAGTCAGTCAGTCAGTCAGTCAGTCATCCAGTCAGTCCATCAGTCAGTCAGCCTAGCACTCAGTAAGTTTTCAAGCATCTTTAGACAGTCAGTAGACGTCAGCAGGTTTTGGCAAAGGTTAGCAAGGTGTCAGCCATTAAAGTTAAGTGTTAGTGTTTCCCATTGCATTATAACATGATTAAAAAAAAGCAAAATATAAAGACTAAAGGAAGGTCCCCAACTGTGGTCCAGGAGTTGCCAAGGAAACTTCTCTATCAGACACTATTCATCTGTCCTGTGTCCTATGTCCACAAGGTTGAGAGCTGATTTTAAGATGGGGAAGGAGGACAAGACTGGACTAACGAGAGCTTTCTCAATCTAAGATGATCATCAAACAAGATGATGAAATGTAAACCTCTTCCCCCGTTTGCCTCAACATGCCTCAACATGAAGCAATACCTTCTGACGCTCCTCCCAGCTCAAACCCCTGGGTGTCATTTTGACTCCATCATGTGACTTCCAGGGAGGCCGGGGAGACCCGGTCGCATTCGGCTCTGGATCTCAGGCTGTGCCACTGCTCCACCGGTGTCCTCTGGGAGGCCAGCAGTCGGCGCCAGTGAGACGTCTCTGGTGGACCCGTGGAGAACTGGCCAATCACAACCCGGCCCACAAAGTCATTGCTGCTCTTCATGTTGTGGCCATACACTGGAGGAGAGATGGAATATAACGGAGGAGAAAGGATTTATCTGCTCTTCAGTCTTTAATCATACAAAACACCTTCTAGTTATAAACATATAACTTTACCCTGCATTATGGCATCTCGGAACTCAGAAAATGCTCACCTACAAGACATCAGTACTACCTGCTAGAGGCTGACACATGTAGGCCCACCGAGAATCCCACTAAACCATGGAGATCAGATAGGAGGCTTTTTTTCTCCTGCTCAAATGCGAAGCTCAGCTGTGAGTGTCGCTACTAACAGAGAGAGCAAGAGCTCAAAGGGCACAAGGTGCGTGACATCATTCTCATTGCTATGCAACACAAGGTTCAACAACAGCTTGCAAGCTACCTAATTAGCATTAGGTAGCTACCCTGAAGTAACACAAGGCATGATGGCCCACTTCTGAAATGGAGGATGTGGGTATATGACATTGTCTTAGGGAGAACAAAGCATGGAGAGTCATCTTGTTGAGTTTATTTCAAGGGCTATTTTCACCCTGACGTAATACAGTGAGACAACCTGAAAAAAGGCATATGCACCCCCACCAAGCATCATCAAGACAGAATTAAAAAAAATATATATCTGTCTGAATTCCAAAGAAATTTCAGAAGACCTCTGCAGAAAAGCTGTTGAGGCTCATAAGGCTGGAGAAAGCTACAAAAGAGGAATGGTCCAAAATACCTAACCATTGTGCAGGTCTGATCAGCAACTACAGGAAACGTTTGGTTGAGGTTATTGCTGCTAAAGGAGGTTCCACCAGTTACTAAATTTCATGGTTCACATACTTTTCCCAATCCAAGCAGTTAACATTTGAACAGTATGTTCAATAGAAACATGTAAAAGTACACATTTCTGTATGTTATTTGTTAAATCACGTTTCATATATTTTTAGGACTTAGATCATCACACCATATTTTAGGAGCCATTTATACAGGAATGCAGGAAGAGTTCACAAACTGTATGTTCACATTATTCAGCATGTTTTAATGGTGGAATGTTTTTTTTTTCATTATCATAGTAGTGTGCAGTGTAATCTTTTGAGCCTGGATTTGGACTGTGAAAACCTTTAAGTGTCTTTCAAGGGTTTTCATTCCAATTGAACACTACACCAGGTAATTTCACTGACTGGTTCTTCCTCTCTGGTTGAAGGTGCGATAATCAACACTCACACAGCCCTCCAAATAAGTGGATCAGGGTAATATTCAAAAAGAAATATTTAATAACCACTACTACGTTATTACTGCTACTGCTACCACCACAAGTATTATGATTTCTATTATTATTGACTAGATTCAAAGTCTCCCCCCCAAAAATAAAATAAGACCCCTTTCAGTATGTAAAAAAACACAATTACAAGTAATAAGCTGTTTTGTTTCATGTGTTCATGTCATATTAGTAGCAATCTTACTGATTGATTTCTCAGTTTCAGCTGGCTAGGGTTGGCCACTGCAGGCCTATATTCTGCTATTTTGAGGCTAATCTTGGTTCCCATGGAATTGCCAAAATTCCTCAGCTGATGCCTAATTCTGCGTAAACTCCTCTGAGTCCTGGTGGGCCATGTTATGAAAGAGCAAACTAAAGGTAATTAGTCCTCTGACTGCAGAGTAAGTGAGCTAACAGCTGGAATTATGGGATGAGGATTGGAGGAGATAAAAATAAGCAACTGTTTTACTACATAACATGCTTTCACCTCCTTTCTTAACCTTTCCTTTGAAGTGTCACTCTTCACCCACCCAACCTCTTATGTCTTATCATGTCCCTACTACTGCCTGTCTTTATGCTTTGCGCTCCTAAATTAATTGCTTCTCAACCCTTTTCCAGTCATGACCCCCTTTGTATGGAGGACCAAAGCTGACATTTACATTAATTCATTAATTAATTAATGTATACATTTAAAAAAAAAAATACTAAGAATGATGGAAATTATTAATAAATCAACTAATCAGTGTCTATTGTGGCAGAACAAGGCATCTGCCATGGACAAATTGGGAGGAAAGGACCACATTCCCCAGCAGGCCACAGCGTGTCGGCCATCTTGCCACGGCTGTGGCACATCAGCAATCAGATTGATTGCAGCCACCAGTTAAAGAGGGAAAATCTGCAGTCCAAAGGGGAGAGACTGGACCTAGCGAGCAGCCAGGGAGGCTGCTAGAGATCCCCCACAAGAGCTGAAGTGATAGTTCATGTATGATTTGATTGGATGTAAAATAACCCAGTAAACTATCATTTCTCTTTGGAACCTGTCTCTAGTGTGATGTTTGCACTGAATATGGCCCCAGATTGGGTCAGTGAATGGTAGGCTTTGCCCCAGTTTGCCACATATCAAATCAAATCAAATCAAATCAAATTTATTTGTATAGCCCTTAATCACCATTACAGTCTCTAAGGGCTTCACAGTACCCAACATGTGAAACAATAAATGGTTAGTACACAAATCCCCCAACTTTAGACCCTCACAGAGGACAAGGAAAAACTCCCAAAAAACCTTTTAAGAAAAATGGAAGAAACCTTGGGAGGGGCTACTCAGAGAGGGATCCCTCTACCAGGACGGTTGGGCGTGCATTAGATGCCGAGTTTGGGGAAGCAAGTTTGGGGAGTATACAGAGTTCATAAAAGTTTATTATGGTGGGACATCCAGATCTGATGTGGGGCATCACAGCAGACGGCAGCTCAGTCGTCACATATGGTGGAGAATCTGGGCACTCAGATCTTTACGCTGATAACCCTCCGTGCCGAGTATGCCTGGAGCTTTGGTTATGGTTCCAGGACAATGATGGAGAAGATGTCCTAGCCAATCGTCAGCTCGAGGAGGCCCTGGAGAAGGCCCACCCCAAGCTGTGGAAGAAGAGGAAGGTGGCCAGTGTAGCAGGGTCCAAAGAGGATAAATGCAAGAGGGCACAACTCTTCATCCTGAGGGGGATAGGGAGATTTCCCCTGGCTCCAGCAGAGCCATGTCAGTG